>PNEQ01121203.1:0-49615 GCA_003012365.1 Medauroidea extradentata
GTGACACAGGAGTAATTGTGTGCATAACTAATTGTGTTGTGAGAGTTCTAGTTGATTACTGTTTTGTGTATTTCATAGCTTTGTGAGCTATTAAATCCAGTACTTAATTTAACTCTTTTATTTGTAATTATAGACCTCTATCCCAAAGAACTCATGGGAATTGCCCACACATAAAGTTTTATGTCTCAAACTTGTAACAATATTTTGCAAAAAAAAAAAAATTAAATGTAATTGTTATGAATGAAGCGACGGCTTTTGCAAATCGTAACTGAAAACAGGCTCGTCAAAAATAAAATGCGAAGTTTAAGCGAAAGCTTAGAAAATGAGTGGTGGCATACCTTACCTCTCGTGTTTTTGAACGAAGGCAGCAACACATCGTCAGCAGAAGATATTCGGTGCAGGAGCAAATGTTACACTGTATAGCTATAGCATAGGAGCCGCGAGCATTCTCGTGCACGTCTGTGATCTTCTAGTGAACTGATAATACCAGAGATGCACAGCCACTGCACAAAACAGTCGTAGACTATTCAAGAGCCATTGCGTCTACCGCACATAAACTACGGCAGAGTTTTGTTAATTCGAACCTCGCCAATCCGAATATCCGTATGATTCGAACAATCGTGCGAGAAAAAATTAAACGTAATAACGAACAGAATATCACATAACCTATATATTAACCAAATTGCGTGTTGTAATATAGAAAGTGCTTAATGTCATTTGCAGTACAGTACTACGTACAATGCCTTCAAATAGCCAGCTCACTACTGCATTATGAAGCGAGGATTTCGGTTAGTACGAAAAATCTGATATTCCGAATAGGATTTTATGCCAATTAGATTGGATTAACGAGATTTCACTTCCTCAAAAATCACTGCAGCGTCCGAGCCCCGTCTTGTTCCTACACTTTTACGGTCCAGGGTCGGACTTTGAGTATACTGGACAAATCCTTCCAAGTGTCTGGCTCTTCACTGAATAGTTTTCGCGTGTGCAGTCACGCAACATTCAAATGCTCAAGTGGTATTTCTTGTTCCGTATGCATTATGTATGCTGCACCGCACATTTGTAATTCCGAGTTCCCTGTCGCCAATCTCGTAATCAGCAATTTTTATTGCTCCTATACTTGGCACTGACGCGAGCAAAGTTATTCAGTGTTTTTTAATACAGGTTTTCTGTATACGCAGGCCAATGATTACGCTCACGAATACAACATGGAAATCCGGCGACAGGAACATAATTTCAATTAATCATCATACTGGTTTTAAAAAAAAATACAGTTTCAAGAATTTCCTATGCACAATGCGTAAATTCACAGAAGAAATCAATTTTGAGACTGCTAAATCTAAACTCTAAAAATTCACTGGCAGTATATAGGCTTCCCAACAAATAGTTGGTGCATAGTATCAAGGATGTTTACTGAAAAAAAAAAAAAAAAAAATGCAGTGAAATTGTGTTATATTTGTAGGCGTTACTTGTGAGTAAATTTTCCTCTCACAAAAAAAAATAGCTCAACCTGTTTTTCCACAATGGTACTTCAAAGTCAAAAATTTCACGATTTTAGTACTTATAAGCCGCAAAAATCAATTAACATAAATACATTTAAAAATTCGCACTGAAAGTACATGTCACGGGCTACTGTTTGACTTGTTTTAAAACCAACTACAACATATTTCTGTATTAAAAAAATCTGCAATTTTGATTTTTTTTTTGCTTCTTTTATATATCTCCCAGGCTTCTATCGCGGTCGTTGTGTTCTGACGACATAGCGTTTACACTGTTACAATATTACAGCGATAGGTAGCCAATATGTAAGTCAACGTAACATTTAATAATATACATTATGTATACCATATACACACATACTCATCAGAAAATGTACAGGAAATTAATACGAATTTCTTAACCTTCGTTGAATTTGTTGACATCTTTCTAATCTAAAGGCTTAAAAAATAAAAACGTGGCTGTGCATTTTATGCATTTCCGTAAAAATAAAGTTTACGTACACTGATTAGTTCCCGGGGAAAAAAATTAAACACGCGGGAATGTTTATTTGAAGACTTCCCTGAGCTAAAAGACTTCAGAGCGATTATCGTTAGCGTATGTAATTTTCCGATTGTTTCATAGCACATGCGATATCACAACTAAAAATTTTAAGTCCATATCAGTGACCTAGAATCCAGCACTTTCTAAAAATACTTCTGACTTTCAGGAAAGCCAAAAAATACTGGTAGTAACTTTAAACCACCAAAACCATGTATCGATATCTGTACGAGTTAATGAGTAAATTTTGACTCCAAGTTAAGAACAAAGATAAATTTTATTCCACCTACTGAGAAAACAGTTGACATTTATAATCAAAATGGATTCACAACATAACAATTTATATAACGTTAGTCATCCACGCCTTATTTATGTACTTCAAAGAAAAAACGTTAATGTTCTGAATGCGCGTTATTACACTAATTCTAACTTGACATTAATATACTTTTCACTTACCAAATCGACAAAGTGAAAGTAACACACAGGCACTTAAACACTTCGGAGAAAGTGCAGTTTGTGTCCAAGATATAATTTAAGCAATGAATATAAGCAGAATAAGTGTAGTATCACACCAACTGTGCAGCATGGATCATACTGAGTAGAAAATTACAATAATCAAATTTGTCTAAATTTTGGAGAAAGTTCAGTTTGACTTTAGGCTACTCAAATATTTAAAACAATTGTTTCCACTTTGAAATACTGTTAAAGAGTGGGGCGCGGAACGAACCTAACTCACGGGTTACGGTCGCTGCCGCTATGACGTCATCGCACTGCGAAAGTCGCGAAACTGGTGACGCAACAAAAGACGCAATTCGTGCTGAGGTTTTGTTCTCTTTGCGCCAAACACGGTCAAACTGGTTTTGCTTCTTTACGACTTCAAGAGGTACGGCGTGTTGTGTTTACAATCAAGCCCGCTGCCAGTGGAAGGGCATTTCTCACGTTGGCCGGATGCAGGTACTGACTTGTACATTACGTATCCTGTAGCCTGAGTGTACGCCTTGTCTGTCTCAACGGCGTTTTGCCTGATTTCCATGTGACACAGTGTCGCCGAGCGATGTGCAGAGCTTCGGCCGACAAAATTTCACATGAGAAAACTATGCAACGTACTTGAGACATGTTTGCTTACAAATAAAATTCAAAAAACCTTATGCACAGTGTACAGTATAGTTGACTCATTTAGTGGTGTGCTCAATATTTTTCCAGCAAAATTCCGTCTTACTCCTAGTCTTGTTTTCAAATTATTGGAGACGGACTGCACTGTAGATTCCCAACCACTAGGATGCCGTGTTTCTCTCGGATAAAAATGTTGCAGTCACTTGTCCGTGCTTCAATGATGATGTGGGCTCTCTTCAAATTCCTGTTTTTTTTTTTTTTTACCACGATGAAATTTTTTTTTTAGAAAATCTTCCCTGCAAAATTATTTTGTAGGTATCACAAAATAATTTTCTCGTGGTCACAACATTTTTAGCGGTGTCAGGAAAAGGTTTTTGTGGTGACCACAAAATATTTCTTTCTGTGCAAAATCTTATTTATTTGTGTAAGAAATTCTCTTGTTTTAAGTTGCATTAAAAAAATTATCTCGTAGAAAAAGTAATTTACAACGTTGAAGAATATTATTTATTTATTTATTTCATTACACATATTTTGTTATGCTTGAACAACTGTTACTTTACTATTTTGTATGTCAACTTACTGTACATTAATTACTTGATCATGTATTTGTTTCCTTGTGTTTGCTTGTAATTGTAATTATGTAAACATTATTTGACAACTCTAACACATATGTTGTGTAAGTACGGAGACTAATAAATTCAATTGAATTTAGGTAAACTGGATTATCGACCCATCACCCCCTCATTTCCACTTCTAGCGTCCATAGAGTTTTTGTGTGTAGTTGGCTCTCATATGTTCGTATTTCTTCTATCTGTTAACAAGTCTGACAACAATAGGTGCCACTTTGTGTTTGTCAGTACAGGGCAGCCGGTGTGCCACATCTATTCCCTTAATACAGAGTGGAACACTCAGCAGAAAACATCTTTCAGCACATGATGTGTCCTCAGAAAAACGCAAGAATGTTAACCTATACAATTACAAGAAATCTTATTTTAAATAATAATAAGTGTACTTTGGAATACTGGACCGAAAAATAATATTTGCCAATTATATTGATAGCTACATAAAGTAAAACAACTTACGGTCACCTAATCTAACATACAAATAATTCTTTAAAACTGTAGCATTTTCAAACATGAAATGTATGTTTTATAGGATTTTACCTTCACTTATTAACATATTATCCTATTTAAAAATGTAAAATAAACGTATGTCTACACTCTATGGCATAGACAAATAAGGTTTTTATTATATAACTTTCCTTATTACAGTATTTATGCTATACAGGCCTAATTATTCAACGTACCATAATTCAAACAGTATGAAATTGAACAGTAATGAGTTTTTGTAGTACATAATGCTGTTACAACTTACAAATAACTAAACTAGTAGCAGCACTGACAGTACCACGGTTTTAAGCATAGAGTGTAAGTCCAGCCAGCGTGATAATGTCAAAGATGTTATACAAGAACGTGAATGTTAATAGCTACGTAATTGGAATACTTTCTCGGTTGTACATGATTTTTTTTTATTTCTATGCTTCTTGGTCATTACTCTCTCTTCTGTATGTTGTTCTCTACGAAAATAAACACGACTTCTTAAGCATCAACTTACCAAATATTCAGCTTCGACAGCTTACGTCAAAAATAAGGTAATTAGTCAATAAGAATAGAAATGGATTTCATAATGCTCCCAGAGAAGATTAAACTTCCAGAATTCAATGTGATGGATACATTAATGGATCCACGCGAAGTGATACGCTTCCAGAACAAAGCGCATTCGTTGGCCGTGGAAATCGAAATGACTACGAATTTCAACATATCAGAAATCCAATCACTGCTGTTGATCTTCATCAAGATAGTACCTACTGCTGCAGCAGCAGGCGGCAGGAAAGGAATGGATCTCAGTCTATTCAAGTACGTTTTCTACAAAATATTTGGAATGACAGACTCATATTTTCTGGAAAGGATGTTTTATGTTTTCGATCTCAACAAAGATCAAAGAATAACAATGGAAGAATGGGTTGTAGGGTTATCGCCGATTCTGAAAGGTTCCTTCGACGAGAAAACTGAATATGCGTGGAAGGTTTACGCCAACGGTGCAGCTTTCATATCGCAGGATGCTGTCACCAGTGCCCTCAAACAGTCTCTGGTGAAAACCCCAGAAGGAGTCAGAGTTGAAGAATTCATACGAGATATAGCCTTTATAGTGATGAGGAAGTTGGATATGGACGGAGACAACCAAGTATCACTGGATGACTTCCACGAGGCAATTGAGAAGCAGCCACTGATGCTGCAATGTCTCGGGCCGTGCGTACCTTCCAACAGTGCAATCGAAGCATTCCTCGCCACTTTCACTCCGTATGGTCCAGATCCAAATAAAGAAAGGTAATACTTGAGTACTGTCAACTAAAGAGATACTGCAAGCATGAATCTGAGATGCGGCAAGCATGGTTGAGATAATATCAAATGTTTCAATGTTTGTCAATTATACAGGCATAAGGGTTACGGAATAAATACTTTTGATTTGCCGTGTTGTCACTTGTTTCAAATACGTGTCTTATTTATTTGTTACACTAACACATTTTCATAAATTGAACGAACCAACTTTTTACTTCGAGGATTCGACACAAAAATGTAGTAAACTGCCAGAAGCACAGGCTAGTCAACCATAACGTAAGACTCAAGGGAGTTCTAAGGTTTGAGAGGATAGTAATCGGAAAAGTTCGCGAATATTCTGACGTATAAGACTACATTTTAAAGCTTTATCTGTGTTTGAACTCGAGAGACATATAGTCTGTTCACTTCACTGTTTGCCGACATAATGGTACATCACGTTTTTATTATGGTTCATAGCCTTCCTGGTAGTGTCAAAAATGGTCCAACAGAAAGAGTGACACAAACGTACAGGTATCTCAATTCTAGCTTGCGTGCCGAGCTAGGTGGCGCAACGGCGACACGTTGGACTAGCATCTGGGAGTACCTGGGGTTCGATCCCCGTTCCCGGCCATCCTGATTTCGGTTTCTCATAGTTTCACTAAATTGCTCCAGGCGAATATTAGGATCACCTTAACTTAGGCCTTGTGTAAAAGTTGTGTGTGTATTAGTTTCTAATCAACTCGTCGAGATGTAAAGCCCAATAAAAATAAATACAAATAATGCACGAGATAATGTTGTAGTCTTAGTAATGGGACAAAGGACGACAGTCTAGCGAGCAGGCTGGCTGTGACTGCCTGGAGGAATACACGTCATTTGCCAAAGCGTTCGTCCTAAACTGTACAGTTAACACATTTAGGGCAAGCGACTTATGAGCAAATTAAGGGCCATTTTATGAGAATCTGAGATTCGGGACAGCAAAAATCAGAGCCCACCTCCTTCCCAGTTCTTTTCCATTTTCTGAATGCAGTGACAATTTTTAGGTATGGCTTATTTATCTTTGTACTGACATGCATTCACTAATATAAACATTACAATTACAAGTACCACAATAAAGTGCATTCAGTTCACACAAATATTACATACATACATGCGAGCAAAGCAAATATAATGTAAGTTACTGAAATACAGTTCTTACAAAACTAAATGAACACTTCGTGTTGTTGTGCCACATATAATAAAACACCAGTTCATTGCAAATATTAATAATTATTTTTTTTTTAAATTCAAAAGTGAGGACCCCTACAATGTGAGGTCCGGGACAAATGCCCCTCTTGCCCCCACCCCCCCCCTCGCCAATAGACACGGCCCTGAGCAAATGTCTTGTTGAATGTGTTATATGGACAAGTGTACTTTAGGACAAACGCCTTTATGGCAACCGACGCACTCCCGCTCGGAGCACCAACGCCAACCCCGGGGCGGGGTCCTTGTCACGAGGTATTGCAAGGTCAACATCCGCGATCTGTCAGTCTGTCGCCCGACGCGGCTTGGTTAGAGTTGGCGGAGGGGGAGGGGCACGATCAGGCCAGACGAGGTGTACGTGGAGCGGCCACTCGTCAATGACGTGAGCCAATGTTTTGTTTCCTGCAACTTCGCGGATGTCCCTAAGTCTCCAGCCGCGGCATAACATACAAAAAAAAAATAACACTTTGCTGGGATACCGTTGACGAACAAACATTTGCCTTAGAGCATACGGCCTAACAACATTTCGTAAAAATGTATTTATTTGTTTAAATTAAAATATGAAACATTTACTGAATATAGTTTAACTTATATTCTCGAGTATTGCTCTACGTGATCAATGAGATCAAGTTACGAAAATGTTTGACACGTTTTACTCAGAGCAGGTCCATTGAGAAAATCAGCAATACAATTAAAGACAGCAAAAAAACTGTGATTTGCTGTAGGTCACAAGTTGATTTACGAAGCTAGGTTTATGTTTGCTTCGATTCTATTAGGTTTGATCCTGGGGTAAGTATTAAGCCTCCAGGCATTTTAATGTTGCCTTAAGACAATTTATGTTACACCAAATGTTCTAAGGTAGAATTACACAGACCGTGTCGTGTTGCCATGGTCCTGGACGGAGTAGTTTTTCAAAGCTGTGAAATATGTGTACGTCAATATTTGCAAATAACAAACGGAAGAAGAGTAGAAATTGAATAAACGGGAAACAATGCATACAAAAATGTACTTACATTTTTCGACGTAGTTTTCCTTCATGGAGCGGTTTACTGGCATCATGCACGCACTGTGTACGCTACGAAGATGATATACAAAACTGCCCGACATGGCACACGCGTACCGAACTATTATAATTCTATCGTGTTAAATCGACAATAACCTCAACCACCAGAAACGTGTGAAGTGAAGAGATTTTGGTCAATACTTAACAAGTAGATCTTTAGCGCTGGTGAGCGGTAACATGATGTATTGAGCAGCGCCGGAATGAAATGGTGCGGAAACGGCAGATCCCCGAGAAAACCGGCTGACCAGAGGCATCGTCCGACACGATTACAACATGCGAAAATCCGAGGACCGACCCCGCTGGGAATCGAATCAGGATCGCCTTGGTATGATATGTGAGTCTAGCCCATCGGCCACTACTCTGTGTTTTTCAAATCCGAGTGTTATTTTTCCAGATACGGCAGTCTGGAAAAGCCATTTTGAGGGGCCCGAAAATGATGTTGCTAATAAACGTGCCGAATTTTTAAAATTATTGTAACGACATCGTTTTAATTGTGTGTTCTTTTCGTATACTTACAAGTATAATGCGCCTTAAATAGATTCGTAAAAAAAAAAAAAAACAGCCGTCACTCGTTGCAACGCATTTGAAGTGCATAGGTGGCAGTTGAAAGCTGCATTTAGAACACTTTAGTCGTGGACAGGTAGCTTGCGTACGTCAGTGTGACGTCAGTGATGCCGGGGGTTGAGATACGGCCAAGTGCAGTGACAACTGACAACAGCAGATGTTCAAGAGAACAAAGCTTGTCCCAAGAACCCCTCCCCCCTCCCCCAACAGGTAACATCTGCCTGCGATATAGTCTGTAAAACGTTTTGTACTTAACAAGAAAAAGCTTGCAAAATGTAAAGAAAAAATTATCAGCCCACTACTGTAAGACTATCGCAAATCATCAATTTCTTACAATTTAACATACCTCCCATGTACATAAAATTGAATAAATATTTTTGAGCAGAATTTTTGCTGTTAGACATAAACAAACTTCGACGTTTAGTTATGTTTTACAAAATATAATTTCCTTGGATACAGGTTATGAATTTTTTAGTTGCATTACAATTAACTGTGGTAAAACTATCTGAAAACATAAAAAATGCATTCTTTGAACGATTTCTGCAATGGGTTCGTATTTGTAAAACTGCTATGTTTATAATACAAAATGCATTGTTATTTGTTATAGACATACACAAATATATTGCAGTAGTAGCGTTTCCAAGCATTTCTTGAACATTTTTCAATACTAATTTAATGAATCCTAATTTTTTTTTGTAAACTAGTTTTTAGTATAAAAAACTTTACCCGATTTCACACAATTTCAGTTGATCTTAAGGTGGCCGCATGGGTGAAAATATTTTTTTTCAGAGTTCGAGGCATAGAAGTGCGGAAGCGGTAAGGACGAGTCAGCATGCTTTTCACGCCTCACCCTAGCCTCTAAGGCGCAAGTCAGTGAACTGGCGTACAGCCTTCTCGCTGACAACGCGCCTATGTGAGACATTCAGTGGTGATCCTACCATTTTATGATGTAATATTGCAGATAAGGCTGTACTGCACACGTCTATGCCATTTAAAAGATCCTGCATCAAGATTTACACACATCAAAAGACCGCAAAAATTCCCATTTTCGGCCGCTAGAAAATATCCGCCTGCTTGCCGTGTAACCAGAGTTGCAGCGTGCTAGCAGAACGCTTTTATCTAAGAAACTATAAACGTATATCTAATGTATGCATTTACGAAAAGAACAAACACTTCAAACGACATCGGAATAGTGGTTTCAAAAGATCACGTTAATTAGATAGACCATTTCGAGCATCTCAAAATGGCTAAAAACGGCTTTTTCAATATATTATATCTAAATTACTACTGAATGGATTCGTGTGAAGCTACAATAGAGAGGTGTATTGGACTTAACTAAAATTTTTCCACAAATAAAAAGACGGGGTCATCACTGAAAATGTCAGTCAGGCGAGTGTTTTCAGTGACTTGCAGTAGAGGTGATACTGCACCAGATGAGCTGGTCAACACCATCCTTGACGCCTTACCTCACTCACACTAACACACAGCCACCAGTCGGGCACCTTATGAGCAGTGGTGAACTTGAAATGGGCACACACGTGTAACATGCTTTAAATGATATTCCTAAACAGACATCACTCATGCGCGCTGAACAATTTTCGAATAATCTGGTAACGGCCGAAGCTCTTACTCTTTATACAAAATGCTCAGCGACATAACCTACGTAGTTCCGAGAGATTGTTCTACTGCTCACCGGCAGTAAAAAATGTCGTATACATGAGTAGGCTATGGTAGCCTGTATTCACAGTATGTGCACGAATCGAGAGAAAAACGCCCGAAATAGACCTACGGCATAAAACACGCACGGACGAGATTGAAATAGGACTGGAGTAGAATAATTCAATCCAGATGTGACAAGCTGACTGGAGAACAGAA
Organism: Medauroidea extradentata; assembly: GCA_003012365.1. Taxonomy (NCBI): domain Eukaryota; kingdom Metazoa; phylum Arthropoda; class Insecta; order Phasmatodea; family Phasmatidae; genus Medauroidea; species Medauroidea extradentata. The sequence continues at coordinate 10,270 of PNEQ01121203.1, forward strand.
TCTGGAGCAGACGTTTACCGTGGACATCAAAAGGGATTGAAACCAACCAAAACATACAAGAAGCAGTCTTCAAGTTGGATCGTCACTGCTGGTGCTGATGTTTAAAAGGTTCAAAATTTTAAGTGTATTGAAAACAAATGTACAGAGAACTGTTTGTCACGAGAGTGCATCTGAAACGTTAACCATTTAGAGCCAGAGATTAGAGAAACATTCAGATGGAACATGATGTATGTTATTTGGCAAGGGGTGTAAGACCTTGAGACGGAAGAGTGAAGAGACCATCCGCCATATTTATACGTGGCCAACCATAACCTCATTTCTCAATCCATCTCATAGCAAAAATAAGGTGTTACAGCACGGCCGTAGAAGAAAAGGTCTGGACACTCGCCTGGAAAATTGTCCCCCTTGTTGTTTGGCTATAGTTCTCCAAGTTACCGAGAGTGTTGTGCTTTATTGGAGCTGCAGTCACGCTCAAACACCGCCCACTTTCCTCCCACAAAAATAAACAATTTATCAAAACGTATTTTTTATAAATTTATGAAATACTTCCTTTGCTAACAATCCTAAAGCATGGCTCCAGCATTCTTTATTTTCTTTGTAACGTAAATACTAGAAAAAAGTGGGCGGAGTTTGAGCCCGACCGCCCTGACTGCAACGACAATAAAGCACAACATTCTCGGTAACTTGGTGAACTGCAGCCAAACAACAAGGGAGTCAAGCAAAATACATTGGTAGATAGGCGAGTGTCCACACCTGTACTTCTACGACCGTGATCTACAAAAACAGTTTATTACACTTCGAAGCAACTCCGCCACATTGTTAAGTGAATAAACATTGTCAGCTTGCCTTCAGTATAGACTGATAATGCTCAATCTGTATATATCTCTCACCTCTGTTTAGATTCGACAAAAACTTAGTAATTCATACGTCAATTGTTTTATAGTTTCACACTATTGCCAAACGGAAATTGTCCAACCTTTTCTACATTTTCACCCCAATTTCACTCTACCTCAAGGTTTCTATTTACAGTTGAAATCTTGGTTTTAAACTAAGTAAATTAGTAAAATTATTCAGTTCCCATTCCACGTTCAGCGTGCATGTCTAACGTTGATAATACGGCTAGCTATCCTTCATGTTTCGAACAGATAAATCCGTTTTATTAACTAGCCTACTGAGAAAGCACTGTTTTCAGTTTGTCAATTTTTTGAACAGGACTACTTCATGAAGTAAACAAATGGTACTTTATAAAACTTAACATACCATTGTATTTTTTTAATTAATACTATTTTAATGTCCAATATAGTTACTGTTAACATTCCGATAGCGAAAAAAAAAATTTTTTTTTAATATAACCCAACATAATAGTTTTATTCAATTTACACACTCGAATTCAAGTTTTCAATTTTATGTAATTCCTTTCTTTATTTATATTATTATTTAACGTGATTCATTATAAATGCCATACTTTTTGAAACAACTACGCATCTTACAACAAAAATGTTGGAATATGTTCAAATATAGAACATTATTTTTCGACACACTGGAAAATCGTGGTAAAATCGGCTGTTTGCTAGGCTACAACGTCTTGTATGTAGTAACACTGAAGGTCTTGTACCGATATTTGCAGTCGTTTATATGAAGCACTGTTTCTCTCTTCAACAGGCCCAGCAAGAACGGTATACAGCGTTAACATCGAACACGTGTGATTTATCCGAAAACTGTTTCCACATGTCACAAAATTACACAACCCAATAGTAGCATATATTTGGAGATTAGGTCGACTTAAAACATTTCCGCAATTTTCCAGTGTGTCAAATTATTTTCGAATCTACGAACAGCGCGGCTATGTATGGAATATCCACGAACAAGTGTACTTTCTGACAGTGACGCAGGCAAAGTTTTCTGTAGCCCGTTGAGCACCACAATTTGGTTTGTAGGGTTTTCCCCGCGGTTTATGTTGTTTTACATTAATAATTTGCTCACTGACTAAGCTCGCTCAATGTGCGACAAAAATAACGTATTGGATCTAATTTTTTAAATTAAAATTCACAAAATTTCAAAAAAGTACTGTCGTTTATGGGACAGATTCCACTAAAGAGGCAGGTAGTGGTGAAATCCAGTTAAAATAGTTTCCTCTTAACTTTAACATTTTTTTTTTAAATCGCATGAAAAATGCAGTATACATTCTTGTCTGGATTTATTTACTTGGACATACTCCATTGCGAAATAAATGACTGTCAAATTAAAACTAAAAATAAGACAAGAAAGCATAAATAAGCAGAGTATGCTTTAGTCATTACGATAAATACACACCATGAAATTCTAAAACTGGAATCTGGTCAGATAAAACAAGGAACAAAACAGAAAAAATAAAAAAAAATAACAAAAGTATAAAAAGAGCTAAGTTGGCATGCGACACAACGATGAGACGAAACAAAAACACAAACAGAAATACAGCAAACAACACAACGATGAGACTAAAAAAAACACAAAGATGTCGGACACAAACAGAAAAAACAACAAATGACACAAAAGATGAGACGAAACAAAACACAGTAGTTTTCCAAACAGTCAGTATTAACGACGTTTCGGGAACTGGAATCTGTTCCCGTCATCAGGTAGACACACATCTGACCAGATTCCAGTTTTGGAATTTCATGTTGTGTATGTATCCTGATGACTAAAGCATACTCTGCTTATTTATGTTTTCTTGTCCTATTTTTAGTTTTCTTTTGACAGTCATTTATTTCGCAATGAAGTATGTCCAAGTAAATAAATCCAGTCATGCACTCCCATTGCACAATTCTTTCAAAGATCATACATTCTTGCAATACGCAAATGTAATGCAGACAATCAGTAAAGAGTGAAATATTTGTTACCGGTATAGAATATTATTTTGGAAAATGTGAATAACATGAACAAAAACGACCTTACTAAATAATTGTGACTTACACCACTACGAATCGCATCCCCACACACGGAGCTTTGCTACCTGGTCAATGGCTATATGTTTTAAAGTTGGCCGTCTACCCAGAATATAACTTGGAAAAACGTTACACGTATGTATAGCCATTTCAAGTTCACCACTAATAGTATTCTACCTTATAGCGGCCGAAAATGGCGAAATGGGAGTTTTGCGATTTTTTTTGTACGTAAATCTTGACGCAGAATATTTTCAAAGGTATAGGCGTGTACAATACACCTCTATATTTCATAATACGTCATAAAATGACAGGGTCACCACTGAAAGTCTCATACAGACACGTTGTCGGCGATAAAGCTGTACGACAGTTCAGTTACTTTCATCTAGAGCAGTCATGGGCAATGTACGGCCCGCGGGCCAAGAGGGAGGGGCCCTACGGGCTAGACAATACCGCCCGCGACATGGTATTCAATATCCCATTACACATATGACAACATGTATTTTCAGCGTAGCTAGAATACAATAACTGGTTTCCTTCTCTTCTATCTGGCCCTCCCCTTAAAAAGTTTGCCCATGTCTAATCTAGAGGCTAGGGAAAGACGTGATGCGCGTGTTGTCTCGTCTTTGCCGCTTCCGCACTTCTGGGGCTGGAACTCGCAAAGTATGGTTACCCAGAGGACCTCCTTAATTCTTCCTGTAGATCAAAGACGTGTTTGCCGCAGTAACCTCTGTTCTGATTTAATAGGGCTGGATTTACCACTAAGTCCTGGCCTAGGGTGCAACTTTCACAGGGACGCAAATTTAGCAAGGAGAAAATGTGAAGAATTTTCCGTCACATTCGTCAATTTAGAAATGTGTATTTAATGCTACTGCTTTATCATTCCATTTTATTACCGTTATTGTTATTGTTAACACTACTTTTCAAACAACTGCAATAGAGTTAAGCGGCCTCCCTAGATAGGCTACGTTTGTGTGTGTGAGGCAAGAGCGGTAAGGTTACCAATGGCCGACGTATGTAATGTATTATCGCCTCTCCGCGCAAGCCACTCAATTGACGTGCACTGCTTTACTATTATCCTTTTACTATGAGACTTTAGACGGTGGCCACATTATTTTGTTTTGTGACCAGCAAAAATCAAAGTGTAAAGCTTGTTTCTATAGTTGATATTTTCGAATCCTGTTGTTATTTTTCCAGACACGGCAGCCAGTAAAATCCGTTTTTGCCCATTTTGAGGAGTCCGAAAAGGATGTTGCTAATAAACGTGCCGAATTTTCAAAACTACAGCGACATAGTTTGAAGTGTGCGTTTTTTTCGTAGATCGACAGATATAATGGGCGTTAAATAATTTCGTCAAAAAAAGAATAACCGTCACTCGCTGCAACGCATTTGAAGTGCAGATAAAGGAGGCCCCTTAAGGTAAATAATTATTATGACATTACTATGAATGTTATACATAGTGAGAGGAAGGACAGAGCAGAGTTATTTTAAAATAATGTGGTGATGAAAATGGGAAAATGACGCGAGTTTGTAAGGAGGGATGAAAAAGAGAGGCTGCGAGGCAGCTAAGACTTAAAGTAACATCCGGCACGTCATTCAGTGACCCGCCTTCTGTCACAAGAATTTAGTTCTGACGTCACCTACATGACAGCTTTACCCTCCAGACCTCCAAAGCCCCGAGCTTCGGTCACCCACCACCAGGGCGACACGAAATTTTGTGCCGCATGAAAAGCCTAGGCGTTCACAGTCTGTATATCTTAAGTCGTCTGTGACCTAGGTCGCCTGGATGCATAAATCCGGCCCTCGAGAAGGTAACGCAATAAAACAAAGTGCGGCAAACATCATTTCGCGAAAACGACCGGCTTCTAACCGCACCTACATTGCCACGACAGCTAGACGACAGTAAAGTCGAGCTGTGCACGGCTTGTCGTGGATGACAGCTGTGCCAAATGCCATTACCGAAGCCCCACGCGTGTCGTAGTCTACGTTGCGGTAGAACGCGCCTACTTCCTCGTGTCAGCATGCCATCTGCTTCCCGCAGAAGTGAGTTACTTCACTCGTCGCATGAAACTCGGGAAGGTCAAGATGAGAAACACTCGTAAAGTTGAGCAGGGCCGCGTCTAAGCGGGTGAGGGGGAACAAAAAGGGCATTTGCCCCGGGCTTCACATAATTATCGAAATTTTGGTTAATTGACGTTTTAGTCGAAACCGTATAGTTTCTTGTTTTGAAAAAAAAAATTGAACATCACTGCCAACCAGATTTTTATATCGGTTCTCGTTTAAGCTTAAAAAAATAATAATCCAAAAACAGTAGAAACGAGAGCATGGCCTTAAACAGTGGTAGTTGTTGGGATGTCTTATTTTAAGAGTAAGTTCGCATCAAGACGATGTCACTGATATCTAGGATCGCCTAGGCCAGAGCTATGACATCATGCAACATGTCCGAAAAGTATGAGAGCCTACAAGTGCACTTTAACACTGTATGTAAAGAAGATGGGAGGGGGGAGCTTAATATGTATGTTGCCCCGGTTCAAAATAAGTGAGCACTTTCTAAATCCTTGTTACTCATTTCCTTTAAAATAATTTATGGTTTCATGTAACTATTATATAAGTGAAGCAACCTACTGTCCGCGCCTGCATGCATTTTTCGTTTTTAACGTCATGTACGCTATAGTATAGCTGGTTCCGGACAAAGTGAGCACTCGGAAAAAGTCCCGCTAAAGTTCTACTTTCAGCCAATTCGTATCTTTACGCGTAACGGCTGACGACGGGACATGTCTAACCTCTCTGGACACGTCACTTAATGTTTGCGCGTGTAAGATAAACTACGCAGTCAGTATGAATCGATACAGAAAGTTTATTAACTACATAAAATATAATTATGCCGATTTCAGCTGATTTTGTTTCTGTATTTTTGTCTTTAAATAGGAAAATATACGGAACTACATTGAGTAATTTCGCTGCCAACCATACATGCAGTAAGGCAAACGTAGTTAATGTTGGATTATATGCATTAACGGCTAGTGATATTGTTTCGAAGGTTACATTTTTAGTGGCCACTTTGACCTATAACACAGTAGCAATCACGTTTTAACATAAGACGATACTACGGTTGGTATGTGAGTCGATAATATCGACACACATACCAACCTTCGATATGGCTTCGATCCCGTTCAGTGTATACCCGCCAGGCTCGCGGACAGAAAGCTGTACAGTGATCTACAGTTACCATCTGAAGTCATAATAAAAATGGGACCCGCGGTGGTCGAATGATTAGACAATTCGCCTCCCAGTCCCAACAAGGCGATTCCCGGTGGGGTCGATCCGCAAATTTTCGCATGTGGGAATCGTTTCAGACGAAGCCGTTGGTCGGCGGGTTTTCTCAGTGATCTCTCGTTTCCCCCGCCCCTTCATTTTGGCGCCTCGTGTCACCCCTCACCCAAGCTGAAGACCTCGATGTTAAGCACTGATCAGAATCTCTCACTTACTCATAATAAATAACGCCCTTTCTTTAAATTACTGTTTTAGACAAGATATTCTTCGAAGTACTACTCACTTTATCGCGAACTAACTATAGTGGAGTCGAAGTAAGTCCGTCTGGGCATTCAAGCTCACAAACACGGATCAAGTGTTTAGATACACATTTACAAGGAAGGGTGGGGAAGGGGTGTGTTTACGGACTTTTAACATCGCAGGTCTTAATAGCCGACGAGGGTGAAATGTGATGAAGGGACAACACAACATCCGTGTCCGAGGCGGGATTCGAACCCAGGACCTCTAGCGTCTATCGGACTACACTACGGAGGCCAGCTCATATTTACAGCACATAGTAAAAACAGTACGGTTGAGTGCACGTCATATTGTAACTGCAACGATGCTGCAATGTGACAATATGTGCTCTTAACGTGCTTGCGAAGTAGTCTGGGTATAAATATTCAGGGCAGGTAACGTCTTGAGACACATGCACACATTTCACTGCGTGGCAAAAATAGGGCAATTTTTCGTTATTAAAAAAAAAAAAAAACCTTTACATGAGTGATATACGTAGAGACGGTGGAAAATCGTGAAGTGATTTTCTATACGCGGTTCGAAATAAAGTGAGCACTGAGAAAATCCCTGCTAAATTTCTACTTTCAGCCAATTAGTATCTTCCTGCGCGTAAAGGCTAACTACGGGAAATGTCTAACCTTTCTGGACACGTCACTTGGCGTTTACGTGTGTAAGATAAATTGTGAAGTCAGTAGGAATATATACAGTTTGATAAAAACAAAGTTTATTAATTATATAAAATACAATTATGTCCATTTCGGTTGCTTTTGTTTCAGTATTGTTGAATTTAAATATGAAAATACATGGAATTATTGCGTAATTCCGCTGCCAACCTTACAAGCAGTAAAGCAGCTAGAGTTAATGACGAATTCTATGCAGAAGCGGCTCGTGATAATTTTCAAAGGTTAAACGTTTAGTGCTCACTTAATCCCGAACGACCCATACCGACGTATTCTCCAAATCAATGTAGCTTCTAGCGCCTTGCATGTTAGGACAACTAATAAACTTTGTGTTGGATTTATCACAGAATGATTATATGTAAAATGTAAGTATTAATATTTTTGCATCGATTCGTGTTTTTATCTTGGACTGTTCATAAAATAACAGAAAAAAAATTGATGTATGCGATGGAAGATGCATGTGAATATTTTTTCAAGTGAGATAATATAACAACATTTTAAACTGCAAATAATGTTTGTGAAGATTTTGAACAAGAAAAAGGTATTTTTCAGATTTATTGTACACCGTAGCATGATTGGGATGTCGCCATGCATGCCTGCCCAGGATGTCATTCATGCATGCCTGCCCAGAAGCCCAACGAAAAGTTAACATGTTTCTCCGATTGAGTTTAGTCCTTTTAGTCATTCATTTTCTGTAAATTTGTTGTTTTTCATTTTTAAATCCTTTCGGTAATATTTCCAATAGTAATTACTAATTAGACATGCCAATTAAATTTATCTTTTGTTTATAATCAAATTGCTATTCTGTTTTGATGATTGAAAAGCTCAGAATGGACAGGCTTACAACCATAAAAATTACTTTAAGTGTGCTTTGTAGCAGGGAAATATTTTTTTTTTCATATCCACAAAGAGATTTGTCCAAATTTTAAATTTATTTTCAAGAATTGTTTCCTATCCTGCACTACATTCACTCGCGGAGCACCAGAACTAGCATTCGCCCAGTCAAATACCGACTCACAAGTAACAACAGAAAAACGTCGGAAATGAATACATTACATTGAAACCTAGCAAACAGTCAACTATTCACGCGATAAATCATCCCTACTGTTATTAGACATATTATTAAATACTTCATGACAACTGTATTCGCTCTGGGTGAGTTAATTTTAACCATGGATTATTCCAGAAAACAGTACAATTTTGGATTTAACGTGTCACTATTCAAAAATTAAAGGTTGTATAAATATTTCATTGGACAAACTTGCTACAGGAAGTAATATTTAGAGGTTAAAATATAATTTGTACGAATATAAAATAATGAAGTTCTTGTCGCCGAGAAGCTGTCGACTGTCGCTACGGTGGATCGCTACATGGCATAACAAGTTGTTGGTCTCATAGGAGGGAGAGGGGAGGTGTCGGCGGTGTGGGAGTGTTCCCACTGAGGCTGGACCAGTCCTGCCCACAAACCCGTCACAGCTCGGCAACCCGCCGTACACAGGATCAAGGAGCGGGTAGTCGGGAGAGGGGAGGCGGATCCCCGACCCAGTCGACATCGCTGCCCAAGGCCCGCACTTCCGCCCCGCGGCGGTCCAGCCCACGAGTCCACATCCGTGGCCAGAAGCTCGATTCTGTTTTATAATTTAGCGTTAGCGTCAACTGTGTGTAGCTAAATAATTCTGGAAACACGTTTTTTTTCTTCAAGAAGAGTAAAAACGAGTATCTATACACGCCACCTTTGACGTTGCCATTCTCGGCAACAATATACAAGAAGCACTGGAACATTTGAATTAAGTCGCTTCTACAACAGGCCTAACATAATATATCGTATGAAAAAATACAATACATGGAAAAATTGAAATCCATGTATCAGTAGTGACCGGTGAAGTCAGATAGTGGATGTTCACACACATTGTCTGGAAAAATAATTAAGAATGAAAAATTTTAATTAAAAACAATTACAAATTGTTTCTACACACAAAATTTCGTGTTATTTTACTAAACTTTTCACGATACAGAACGTGGGTTAAAATTTAATTACTAGCACTGAAAGTTGTTTCACATTTCCCTTTATTTTCCAGGCAAATTTCATTACGGATATTAAATAAGCAGTAGAAGCACGGATAATTTTCTACCCAGTTTAAATTTAATTGTAAGGTTATCGTTTTCGGCAATCAAATTAAAAAAAAAACTATTTATTCGTAACTTTCAACGTTAAATTTTTTTTCTAGTACGGTTATCTGGTAATGTTTCATATCTAGGGAGCAATATGTAAAACTAGGGTTTGTGCGACTATACACTCAATACCTGCATTCTGTATTATTGACTTTTTTTTTACCACAATGTCTCCACACCAGTTTTGCTTAAGGCTCGTGTCACATTTTTGCTCAGGATGCTCGTTCTGCCTAGTATTAGCCTATATAAAGAGTAACTGCTGGCATCTAGCGAGGTGTTTTATAGCCGCGGGGATGTAACACTCGCTGCTCCAGTAGGTGCTGCCACCAAGAGGTGAAATAAGCAACCGTTTCCGCGATCAACTGGCATGAGCAAAGTCAGACCTGTGCACTTCTCCAATGTTATAAACTCCCGTAAAAGGTGATATCATTTTGTCGTGCGCATGCACAGAGGAGCCGAGAAGTGAGGCCGAGAGAAGAGCACGGCTCTGTTGTGCACAGTGCAGTGTTGCAACATCGCAGCTTTACAGGATAAAAACTCCGTGCATTTGTGATCGGTGAGACGAACATTTCAAACTGTACTGGCGTTTTAAAACAAAAGAATGTTTTCAATATTTTACAAATATGCTTTTCAGAAAACTGGGTGTGCACGTGCACTTGTGCACTTATACGCCAGCCGCTACTGCCACGTATACAAAATTACAAAATTTATTTTTATTATTATTATTATTATTATTGGAAATACAAATACAAGTCTATACCTTGGAATAGTAATGTAAAGTATATGTTTGTAAAATTACAAGGACAGCCATTTAATTTTCACATGGAATTTTTTGCCAACAATGTTTTCAAAACAAAATGTTTTTTACAGTGTACGTACATAGAGGTAGGAGCACGTGCGTGCGGGCCTGGTGGACGGGCGGACAAGTAGGGCGAGGCGGCGGCACGGTACACTGACTCGCTTCCCACAGTCGTGTGTAAACAATGGCGATTGTGAGGACTCTCACCCGGACACACTTTCACACTGCCATTAGCTTCCCTCGTCCTCTCTTCCGTCTGCCCTACCCCGGTAACTTACACACGCACCCCACTGCACGCTGGTCACGGTCAACTGACCACTTTTCACGGCCCTACCACAGACTAAATAGCAATACAGAAGTGAAGAGGCGTGTTGGTTCTTCACCGCTTATTGGCTGCCCGAGACTGTTGATACCAGCCACGCGTCTGATTGACTTTCGCATGCTTCGGCAGGTTTCCTATTGGTATAGAAGGGCAGCCACCGTCCGCTGATTGGCGGTAGGCGTTTCCGCCTGTTTCTGGCCAGGAAGCCATTTTGCTGGCGTGTGTGACTGAGTTTGCCATCCGGTTTTGATATTTCACTTCTGTATTCATAAATATTCTGTGGTCCTGCTACGTCTATAAGGTAATGCGGTAGAGTAAAGTAGACTTGCTCGCGCATGTGACCAGGTTCTGTCGATCACCAGTCGTGACTAAATGCCTACAAGCAATTTTAAGTCAATTTAAAATGTACCCAAATATTTTACTTACTTACTATTTCATTGTATTTTCAGTTTTTGAGCCATAACATTTATTCAAATTGAATTATAAAAATTTTCTCTTCGACAAAGTATAGGATATATTCCTGGTAAACTGCTTATCATAAATAAATAAAAATTGAACCGTTCAATAATTTGTAATGCAGGATCACTGCAAAATAATTCTTGAAATTTAACCTATAATTATTTTGCAATGATTCTGCATGACAAATTAATGAAAGATCCCATTATTATTTACGTCAAGCAGTTTACCAAGAATATATCCTATACTTTCCGAGGAGAAAATTTAGAGATAATACAATACGAAAAAATGTTATGGCTCAAAAACTGAAAAGACAACAAAATTGTCTAACATTCCCCCTTAAGGTGGCCGCCTACCCAAGCCGCGGAGAGGTTAGCAGAGCTTCAGCCGTCACAAGACTATTCGAAAACTGCTCAACGCGCATAATATAAGTAATGCCTGCTTTGGAACAGCGTTCTGAGAACGATACTCGTGTGTTAACCCATTTCAAATTCGCTACTACTCATTAAAGCATATTTACTAACGACGAAAGCTGACGTTCTTTGCGGTTCTCTTTGGATATACGAGGTTTTTTTTTTTTTTTTTCAACCTCCGATCGGCTGTAATTAAAAAAAAAACGGGAATGAATTGGGAAATTATTTTAATGTCAAAAGAAACGTACATATTTACACTATTTTCCCACATAACCACCGTGTAGATTGAAGCAATGCACCAGCTTGCCGATACTGAGCTGTCGTTTGGTTGCTCCACATGGTGGTGGAAGGGGGTAAACATTGCGTACGATTGTGAGTATCGATTACTGAGGCATAGGCAGGAGGCGTTATTCTTTATAGAGTATCGGAAAGCTGGTGCATCGGTGCATGTTAATTATGTGGAAAAATTATGTAAAGATGTAAGTTTCTTTTGTCATTAAAATAATTTCCCATTTCATTCCCGTTTTTTTTATTACAGCAGATCGGAGGTTGAAAAAAAAAAAATATCTCTCGTAAAAATGTTGGCGCAGAATCCTTTAAAAGGTACATGCGTATACAGTACACATTAACTTCAATGATGCAGTCGCGACAGAATGTCTCATATAGGCTAGTTGTCGGCGAGAAGACTGCACGGCAGTTCAGTGACTTGCGCCTAGAGGCTAGAGAAAGGCGTGATGTGCGTGTTGTGTCGTCCTTACAGTTTTCACACGTCAGGCCTCGGACGCACTAAATAAGTTCACCCAGGCGGACACCATCAGAAGCATATTTTCATGCGGTAGCCTACGTTGTTTCACACTCCCAGACAAAATGAAGAATAAAAAATAAAAATCACACAATGTTTCGCAATATAGTACAAATTATAACGACATTGTATTAAACTAAAATGTTAAAATTGTGATGTTGGTTATGTCTCTATTAATATTTGCATTACTTTCACGCATGTGCGTGTTTCGTCCATTACCGCTAGTTTACCCGGTTTTCGAACAGTGTTAACCAAGAGTAGATAAAGAAACCATTGTGGAGAATTTTTAGACGCTTAGAAACTCAACTAGGGTTAGTATTAAAAAAAACTCCTCCAGTCAAAATTGTATTCTACCACGCCAAACTCAGGAATTTTCGCATACGTCGTTGAAGAAGCTTGATAAACGATATAAGGATATAAGACGTTGTTAACTATAGAACAAGCACTAAGTCTTACTGAGGTCTGGTGAAACAGGAATTTCAAAAGATTCGCAGCGACGATTCATATGTTGTGGTTGGCGGCGCTGCAAACAATTTAGTCTCTGTGGAATAGAGAGATAGTATACATGGAGTTCATGGTTATAATTGAAGAGAACTTTTTTGTTTTATAGTGTCCAGTTATGCTCTAGAAGCTTATTTCTTCAGAATTCAATTTTTTTTCAAGCGATTCTATATTAATTTTTCAAGCAAGAAGCAATTCTTTACTGTAAAAAAAAAAAAAACAAAGTTACTTGAATAAAATTAAATACGTGTTATTTTGAATCTAAAAAGTACAAGATGACATTATCTTATCGAGCTATATTTACAATGATAGGATTCATGAAGGGGCGCTTCACGACAGTTTATTATCTACCTCTCGTACGCTTTTCCTTTTTTCACATCAAGCATTTGATAAATGTGTCGTCACAAGCTTCAAAGACACAAAAAATTAAAAACCGCCACAACAGTACAAGACTTTAAATGCCTACGCATAGGCACCACTTTTCCGAAAACCACGTTTACAAATTTGTTTTCAAGCACGATTCGTTTATTTCCTAAGCGATTTGGCCATGTGTCTAAAACGTTTTCAAATGCATTAGAAAACATTTACGAGCTGATTCTAGCGTTTACAGTTCTACAAACGAAAAATGATATTTTGTAACGTCTACCCTAACAAGAAAAAAAAACTGACGCATTCCAAATGTCAGCTTTCATTAACCAAACGACCATGTGGCCAGTATTAGTATACTAGAATTATGACGTCTTCAATAATTTGGTATTTAGTTCAGAATGTGACACAGTTTCACAAGTACGAACTACTTGATTGTGTTCCAACCGAATATACTAAATTGTATACACTGAATTACACTGGCAACGACACGAAACTGTTAAACACGTTTAGGAGTCACATTCACGACCAATTATGCGGGGCGTAAAATCAGAGAACGCAGCTAACGAGGGCATTGCGAAGTCATAACAAATCCACTAAGCTTTACTCCTCAACGGCAACTGCATTCTAACAGCGAAGCCACCGCGGAACCTGTTTCTAGAACAAGGTTTACAGACACGTTTACAGCGTCTAGAAACAGTTTTAAACAGCTTGGAAACTGTCCCGACGCTATTTGAAAACAAAAGAGACAACAATACGTTAACTGTTTTCGAGATTAGAAATTACGTGATCTTTGAAAAATTTCTACAATGGGAGACATGACAAACTGAATGGTTTTGTTTGATATAGGTCACTCGAGATAATGTGAGAACTAAAAGTTTAACCTTTGAAAAGTATCACTAGCCGTCACTGCATATAATTCAAGGCTTACTGCTTGTATGGTTGCCAGCAAAATTACACAATATAGTTCCATGTTTTTTATTTTCTATTTAAATACAACCATACTGAAACAAAAGCAACCGAAAACGACATAACTGTATTTTATATAACTAAAAAACTTTTTTTTATCAAACTATATAGTTTCCTACCGACTGCGCGATTTAGGCTATCTTACACGCGCAAAGATCAAGTGACGTGTCCAGAGAGGTTAGACATTTCCCGTCTTTAGCCGTTGCGGGCGGAAAGATACGAATTGGCTGAAAATAGAACTTTAGCAGGGCTTTTTTTGGGTGCTCACTTTATCCCGAACCGCCTAGATACGCAATTGCTAGAGTTTTTAAAACACTCCAATCCAGTATGCACCTAACTACACGAAGTCTGAAAAAGAAAACGATTCTTCTCGCTCAGTACTATAACAATATGACTTTTATATGTAATTGTCGCAATCGCTAGCAATGGCTTATACCAAAAAAAAAAAAAAACATTCAGTTTGTAGGAATTACATTATAACGGCACTATACGTAACTCCATACTTATGAGTATTTTTAACCACCGATGCAAAAGAAGGATGCTAATAAGTTTAACGCTGTATTTGTGTGTCTGTCTGTGGCATTGTGGCTCTTAAAACGTACGAATCGATGTTTTTTTTTTTTTTTTTGTTTGTTTGAAAGGTGACTTGATCGAGAGGTTCTTAGCTACGTTCCCAGAAAATATGTTCAGCCGTTTGAAGATCAGCTCTTTTCTAGTTGTTGAAGGGATGTGAGCAACTTCTACTGGTCTGATCTATTCGAAATTTAGTATCCTGTGACTTCAATGATATGACAATAACATGGTCACCTTTACCTGATGCTGCAGCATCATCTGGAATATGAAGGATACCCAACTCCTCACCAACTTACAGTCGGAGATTTCATTTATTTATTTGTTCATTTTTCATTTAAGTTTTACTTGTGCCAACAACATGTTCGTCTCCAATTTAAGCCCGGGATTATCGTGGTATGCTTATTACAAGTACTTTTATAGGAGAAGTTATTACATATTTTTATATCGACATTCAAATTGACAGTGGCATAGTCACCAGAGCGATGCGAGTTGCATTTTGCCCCAGTTTGTTTCAGTGCCTTACGTGCACATCTACAGCTCTGCTTCATGTTTATTAGCAGCGTGTCTTTGTGAAGTGACGTATTTCATTTTACTGCCAATTACAATAAGATTACTGCCACACTACCCGACTATGAAGCGGAACTGCGCAGATGCGCACTAAAATAAACTGGGGCAAAATTCTTTTCGCCAAAAGTTCGTGGTGCTAGTCACGTATGCATTTATTTTTGCACGACGAAAGGTTCATCTGGGACAACGCCTTTGTACAGTTATCCCAACAATATTCGCAATGAATACAGAAACGATGTTATTCGCTGGTGCTGTGGCAGTTTTACTGCGACGGTGCGAGACAGGACGCGGGCTAGCTCGAGCTTGAAGGTCGGCGTCGCCGTATCTCGCCTACACTGACACCGCTCGGCGGGCTTATCTTATCAAGGCCAGGTATAGAAACCTGCATGCGAGACTCGCCCCTACTCCTGTCCCCTTCGTGCTACATGCTATAGGTCGTTGAAATAAAGTGAGCGCTTTTGAAGATCATCTAGTCTAGAGTAATAATTACATAGTAGGCTATAGTTAAAGATGATGATTTATCGCGGGAAAACTTGACTTTGCAAGGTTTCAACCCACGTTCAGTTTAGCAGAAGATTGCGAAATCCTTAAGAGGAGTGTTAGACAATTGTATTGTATTTTCAGTTTTTGAGCTATAACACTTATTCAAATAAATTCAAAAACACTTTGTTGACACCATCACAAATTCTGATCATATAAGAAAATTCTTCTCTACAAAATAATTTGGCAGGACCATTTACTATAACACCTTTCTTTCTGTGCAGCTTTTCTAAACCAAACATGAACAGTTCGTTTATTTCTTGCAGTTTGCAAATAACTATTGCCAAGTTACTTCACTAGCTACAATCCAACCCAAGAGTAGCTCCGGGGAACGACCACTAAACGTCTTTTTCAAAAACTGATTTTAAATGCTTATCGAAATGTGCATTTTTCACATTTGTAATTATATATATATATATATATATAAGTGTCCTCAGTCATCAACGCACAGTCTAAACCGCTGGACCTAAATCATGAAATATTGACAATTGTTTCCCCTTAACCCGTAGGGCACTCACTAAGAAGGGATTTTTTTTTTTAATTCGAAAGGGGGTGGAAAAAGGTGAAATGTGTTTTCAAAGAATTCCTGATATCTCATTAACACGGAAATCTATAATATTTTTTAAGTTTAAAATATTGCCCAAACAAATGTATGTAAGTAAAATTTTCGATTTTGTAAAATTTGTAAAATTCGAAACTAAGGAGTGAAAAACAGTAAAATGTGTTTTTCGTCAATCCTTTACTCCTCTTAAACAAATTAAAATATCGAGGGGATTTTTTTCTTCAAAATGATGTTTCTGTAAACATCTAAAAAGTATTTCACGATTTTCGAAATACAACCTTGTAGGCTGTAAAAAATTAATAACCTGTATCTTTTAAACCGTTCAGACATCGATATAATTTCATGATAATAATGAAGCTGACGTAAATATCTACAAATAAAATTCAGGATTTTTATGAAATTAGACAACTAAGGGTGCGAAAAGCAGTAAAATGCTACAAAACTCCCGAAAAGACAGCACGACCACTAATTCTGATCACAAAAGAAAATTCTTCTGTACAAAATAATTTGAGAGAACCATTTACTAAAACATTATTCTTTCTGTGGAAAAACAATTCCAAAGTTGTCACTTTTTGACATCCTATTCATAAGTAAGACTCCATTGCTCTCAGGCCTGTACACAAATAAAAGTCTGCGGTGTGAGAAGTTTCGGGGGTCGTACCCCGTATAAGACTTAGCGTGGGGAATTATTGCGCTATTATATACGCACATTAGTGGCAGCTGGAAGATTACGACGGGACAGACAACTTATTTGGACTGTTCTGAACTAAGGTATTGAAAGCCGGTAAGGGGGAACATGGGTTGGATATTGAGCAATGCTTGAAGTTACGGGTGGGGCAAACTGTAGATCCTACAGTGTCGTCATCCAGACACAGTTCCCACTTGGAAAAATTCGGTTGAACCAGCCGGAATCAAACCCGGATTACAATAATGTTGTTAAATATCAAAAGAGTACCTCCCAAAGCCTTGCCGCGGAAAAGTGACATAGGGGAGGGCTGTCACACGCACATAATAAAGACAACTGCCAGACTATTTAAATTTGTATTGTAACGTAAGTTTACTATTGTAAAAAATAATAGCCGACGACGCCCACGAAAAAAAATATATATATACATAAATTTAATATACTTTTGTCTGTTGTTAAGCTCTTTGCTTGAAACATTTGAGCAGATAATTAACAAACATGAAGTTGTTTTTGGATTATAAAGTTTCATTGCCTATTTTGGAAAGAGGGAGGGGTGAGTGAATCAAGTTTTCGAGTTATTGTTTATAATGAATTAACCTGGTGGCATGCTTTATGCTATAAAAAACATACATAACAAATGATATTTGCAATTTTTTTTTTCTGAAATTTAACTGTCAATGGGGGAAATACATTACGTGCGTCGTCTTTGAATATAGGAACCCAACATTAATTAAATTTTTCTGGGTGTGTATGAAGAAACTGATTTCTGCGTAAAAATCTTTGTTTGAAACAGATTAGGCTGTGTATGACATAAAAAGAGAATATAGCCACTAAACGATATTTTAAACACAGTTGCTGTTTATATTAAATTATTTCACGCGGGCAGCTAGTTAGATGCAAATGCCTATCAGCCTTGTAACCCATAAGAATATATACGCCGAACATTTTCAAGTCTACAAAAATATCAATAGCAGCTGATGAAAAATTCCATAATCCCGGAACAAGATATCGAACGACGTAGGCGAATTGAGCCAGATTAATTCCTAGATCCGAAATGGCTAACACCTAACACTGCGTCGCCCAACGAATTAAACTAAAAATAAAAATAAAAAAATAAAGAAACCTAATAACCCGCAAAACAAATCTTCCTTCCTTTTATTTCGTTTCATGCAGGCGGAGACTGAAATATGCGGACCTAGGCACAGGGCAAAAGCCTCAACTGACGCGAAGAAAATGATAATCATTAAAATTTTTAATGTCTTCTACAAACTGAACTTTAAAATAAATGTAATTATTCAATTTTGTTTTATATTTTAAAAATGACTATTCCAATATCTTCGTACAAAATTGTACTAGAAAAAAAGATCCACTATACGCAATAAACTACACTAAACCACTTAACCAAGTTCACAACCAAGCCAAATAGTTCAGTGATGTTATAAGCGCCTGCAGATGATGATAACTTATCGCTGGGCTTGGCGGAGATGTTCGAATGTTTGTAGAAGTCTACGGCATCTCAAGGGGAAAAAAAAACATCGGCGATGAATCAACGTATCAAGAGTCAATGTCATCGGACGTGTTAACCGCCACAACATCCGCAATTGGTAGACTGCGGACCCTGAGCTTGATCAAGTGAAAACATGTGTCATTTAGTCAAGGTCAGCGTATGTCGCCCCGTATGTCTCACTCGCAAAGGTACACAAGTACCTTGATTTCAAGGTCACGGGTTCCTATTTACCCCGTTTTTTTTTTTTGCATTTTTTAAATACCGAAAATGAACAGATATCGTAAAATACACTCGGAGATTTGTTAAAATTTGTCTTTGCTACGAAGTCAAATTTTTTCCAAAACGAAATAAATAAATAATTTAAGTAAATTATGAACTTAACCATAGTTCATTTTTATATATATTTAGCACACATAGACTCTTTTAATGTTTAAAAATATACATAGGCTATGCATAGGGCTAGAAAAAATTCACGAGTTCAATGAAATGCATGCTAGAATCCAATGTCCTATGCATACTCAAGCCCCGTCCATTCGTTCATTGTCTGCTGTCTGAATGAGTAGCAGGTAATGGACAAATGGTAGGACTTCGGTGAACACAGGATAGTGGATTTTTAGCATGTTGGTCGTTGTACTCGCGAAACATTTGTAGCCCTAGCTATGCAGTTAAATTAACATTCAAAACATCTATGTGACGGTTTCAATACATCTGTTTCCTTTGAATAATAATAATAATAATCACCGCAAACACCAGTACGAATAGGAACCCGTCACTTACGAAAGAGCTAGCGTGTGATGCGTGTGCCACGCACCTGTCGATAGATTTAATTCCGGTACGATTAATCATCACTAGGGGCCAGAAAAATTCGCGGGTTCACTTCCTGTAGGTTAGCCTCAAAGAATATTTGTGTACTGAATGTGATAGCAGATGTTTATTAGCTGTTCGCTGACACAGTCAAATGGGCTTGTGTTCAATTACAGTTTTATTATTGGACATGAAGTGTCAAGTAAGTCAACGGCCAGTTGTGAACCTGATACAGGCCTATAGTTGCTGGAATTCTAGCCTGTACCTAAAAGAAAACGCGAATTTTTCAGGTCTCTAACCATCACTATCAAGGATTAAGTTTTCCTATTCATTGCGGGTGTAATTTAATGAACTATCTAAATCGACGAGAAGGGGGGCGAACACGACACTATTGTATTTTAGTTTATGTTTTATTTATTAGTATTGTGACGGCACAGCGTGTGGTGAACATAGTATTGCTATAAATGATAGTTTATCACGGGAAAACTTGACTGTTTGCTAGGTTTCAACGTACGTGCAGCTTACCAGAGGATTACTGCTTTCGCTTGTACGTGAATATTTGCCCTATTTGACTGAGCCAATAAGAATCGTGTTATTGTAATATTTGATGCCTATTATTGGTCTGCTTCCAGCTACGTAGTGTCATTCGCATATCTCGCAATCACACCTGTTGCAAGAATCTATAGCGTTTTCAAGGGTATGTTGACACAAAACATTTTCGCGATGTACACCATCATCTTCACGTATTGCAAACCAAACACTACAAGCTAAACGTTTAAAAATTAAAAGTAGTACGGGTTTCACCTAGTAAAGAGTTTATTACAAAGAGGCGAACGACTGAGCGAGTCAAGAGATTTCTGTCAGCTCATAACATCTACATAGATCTTTAGCGCTGGTGAGGGATGACACGACGTATGAAGCAGCGTCGGAATGAAGAGGCGCGGCAAACGGGAAAACCCTGAGAAAACCCGCCGACCAGCGGCATCGTCCGGCACGATTCCCACGTGCAAAAAATCCGGGGACCGACCCTGCCGAGAATTGAACCCGGATCGACCTGGGTGAAAGGCGGGTGCTATAGCCACTGAGCCAACTGCGGCTCTTCGAAGGGGTGCAAAAAAAAGGGGGGAATGCCCCTTCCCCTTAAGTAAACCTGTGGGGTCAAATAATGTATCTCGCCCCTCTTACTAATTTTGCATTCCAGAATGACAATTTTTTATTTAGTTATAAATAAAGGCCCGGGAATTTTTCGCGGGTCCAACGACCTGCTGGCTGGACTCCATAATCCTGCACTCTTTACTCAGCTACTTGTTCATAGGCTGCTTCTCCCATAGCTGGCCAGTTGTACATGTGACACGGTAGCGCGACGTTCAGTGAGTGTTTACATGCAGGTCTGCTATTGGTACGGAACCTGTTTTTTCGCGAAAAGAATTCTCCCCCACTCTATTTCAGTGCCTTATGTGTACATCTTGTAATTGTGCTTCATGGTTATTGGCAGTGTGTCTGTGTGAAGAGCCGTATCTCATTTGACTGAGCCAATTACAAAAACTTTCCTGCAACACACACGTCTGTGATTTGCCAGTAGAATCTCAAGGCTTGATAGAGAGTCTTACGGCTCGGACAGTTAAAAAATCCAATCGCTGACCACTAAGCAGAACAGATGTGCACGTAAGGGCACGGAAACAAAGTGAGGCAAAATTGTTTTCGCGAAAAACAAGGGTCCCTAGCTATTGGTTTATAGACCTCAAAGAAGAGTTTCAGTAAAAGTGACCCAATCACGAAAATAATTAACGTATAGAGAAGTCTGAAATCTATCGTCTTCTCAAATGAATCCACGAAATTTCAGGACCTATAGTTATAGGGAAACACTTCGACGATCACATACATAGCGTAAAATCACATTGCAAGAGAGTAGGAGCAACGAGTTTATGTAATATAATTCCCCTACCCCCTCCCCTTTTTTTTCTCCGTCAACAGAACACACAGAATAGTTGGCACGTCCCTGGGCGGATGAAGGACGTGGAAAGTAACCCCCGCAGGGAACGTCAAGTGCAGACACGCGGCCTAATGACAGAACTATGTACGACGGGCAGAGTGGGAGGGGCAGCAGCACTCCAATGTCTAGGACGTCCTGCTGAGTGGCTAGAGAACATTACGGCCGCTCTCACATTCCGCTCCTTCGCTTTGTTTAACTCTCCGTTGTATGTACACTGTGTCAGGAGATTTAGCCAAAAACTGCTTCGCATGGTCGTGCCTGGCGGGGGGTTGTGGGAAATGTCCCAAAAATATTTAGAGGGAATTTTCCCCCCTCTCCATCTCAAAGAAGGAAGTTGTAGATTTTACTTTAAATCTAAAACAGTTTTATTATTATTATTATTGATTATTAATAGTAGTAGTAGTAGTAGTAGTAGTAGTAGTAGTAGTAGTAGTAGTAGTAGTAGTAGTAGTAGTAGTAATATTCCTACCGGCGGTATAATCAAAACTGATATACAAAGTTGCTTAAGAGGGCGTGGTACGTAATTCAACGCTAAAAGCATTAATCTATAACTGTAGGTTTCTTGAAGCCAATTTGCGGGAATTAAACAATAGCAATCCTTGACAATAGTTTTAGCCAACGTTTTAAACAAAATTGTTTCCAGTGTTACGAACAGAAGCGAAACCACCACACGTAACGCGAGCTCGTGCCGCACGAGCCAGCAATACGGCGTCGTGAAGGTCGAACAATACAGAATATTCCTGAGCACGCAGCAGCCAGTCGGATTCACGATTTCAAGTCTACCGCCTCAAGTACACAATAATCGACCAAAAGAACCATACGACTATTATTTTAAAAAAGTTAAAAAAGGACAAACACATTTAGAGCGAACACATTTTCCGAAACACTTCGGCACACGTCTTAGGCCATGTCTCATTTTAAAGAGTACTCTAGTGTTGACAGAGTACTCTTTCGCATAACACAACGAAAGAGCTCTTGTTTGCTCTCTGGTGTTCTCGCTCTCTCCAGTTGGAACGATGCGCTCTCGTATTTGTAAACAAACGATGCAAAGGATACGAGCAGAGACCGGAAAAAATTGCGGGTTCACTGACATGTAGGCTAGCCTCCAAGAACATATGTGTATTCAAGCAGACATTACCTGCTCACTGGCTGCTCGATAACGCAGTGATATGGGCCTGCATTTAGTTGCTTCTGTATTATTGGCTGAGCGACTTCCAGGAAGTGTCAAATAAGTAACGGGCCAATTGCAAAAGTGGCTCGAGCTTATAGTTGCTGGAATTCTGGCTTGGGGCCAAAAGAAAACTCGAATTTTTCAGGTCTCGACTTACTAGTGAGTAAATGTTATTAATACACGTTATAAACATATTAAATACATTTGTAGACGATTCACATAATTTTTTAACTTACCAGCGTAGTATTTCAAGCCGGGAATAGCTTATTACATGTCTCGCCAAAAATTAATATTTTATTTATATATTAGGGCCTAAAATGTCAGCTGAATTTCTCGCCATAGGTAACTTTACATTGGAAATAATTATGTACGTATAAATATTATAATATTTGCAATATAGGGCGTATGTTTCTTCAGTAACCTCAAACCATATGTGCAATCACTATGGCGTACACTAGAGAGTACGAGAGAGCGAGAGCGAGTATGCAACTTCGCTCTCTCGTTCTTTTGTACTCTCGGCTAACGATTGAGATAGGCACAAAGTGTTCTCTCCGAAGTAGTTGTGTCGTATTTGCGACAGCGAGAGCACGAAAGAGCACACTTTGAGTGAATTAACCCACGAGCTTAGTTCAAGTGTACTTGAGATATGAAAATTGCGCTTTTTTTGGAGGGGGGGGGGACAAACTAGAATTCAAACAACTGAAGTTCGCGTCACTTTCACAGTTGGGCCACAGAATATTTAGGAATACAGAAGCGAAACAGCTGGTAGGACAGCGAACTCGAGTTACACACGCCAGCAAAATGTCTTTGCTGGCCAGCAACATGGCGGAAACGCCTACCGCCAATCAGCGTAAGACGGCTGCCCTGCTAGCCGGTAGCTAGGCCAATAGGAAACCTGCCGTAACATGCAGGAGCCTAACATACACGAGGCTGGACTCAACAAGCTCGGACAGCCAATGAGCAGCGAAGTTCGCCCTCATCAAAAAAAACCACCAAGTCATTTCACGTCTGTATTACTATTTAGTCTGTGATTGGGAATTGACTCGTTTGAACCGTCCTGGAGGACGCTGATCAAAAAATAAAGAAGCAACTAAATGCAGGTCCAACCATGTAATGGTACTACGTCAGCGAAAAGTCAATGAGCAGCTATACTCCCTTCTTGAGCACACAGACATTCTTCTAGGGAGGCTAGCCTACACGCCAATGAATCCGCGGGTATTTTTGTCTCTATTGAGTACACAAATTATCGTGAATTTAAGTCTGCAGATCGCTGAAAGGACCGAGCCAAGCTAGTCGCACTTACATGAATTACCCGGAATTCTAACCCAGAATCTTCTGGCATGAAAACAACACCTCGGCAACCTCGGATACAGAGGTCGTTGAGCGACAAACGTGACTGCTGCTTATCGAAACACGACGAGCAGAACGCGGGTTTCGCTGGCGAGAAAGTCTGGTTGGAACAACGCGGCCTACATGACGTGCTTGCGACAGTACCGTCTCGAACTGAGTGACCAGAGACTAGATTGTTTCACTTTCTAGCGTTAGCGCCGTATTTAGCCACACTACAGTGGTACTTTGTTAACCGCACGCCGACCACCGGTCGTTGAGTTCACGTGATCACTGTTGACACAGGAAAATCGTAAAACTTGCTGCTCGCAGTTAACGTGACTACCAATAATTAACCCAAAAATGGCAACCAATATTGAACTTAAACGTGACTATCTACATAAAAATTAAATTTGACTACGAAAATAAAAATAGAACATAGTAGTTAGACAACCAGGAATGCAGACATACACCTGGGCGCCCGTATGCAATCTGCGTGCCCCAAAATATGACATCATATCTCACTACCAAAACTGAACTGAAATTTGACTACCAATATTGAACTCATACTTAAGCACTAAAATAAGAGCTAATCGGACGTCTGAGGCTCGATTCTTTTTCATTTTATCGGTAATATCTTCCTGCGGGTAACACAGTTTGAGAGACTACCAGTAGAGCTAAGAATTTGTGACGAAAAGTTTTTTGATATTTGAAAGCACTGTGCAACGGGAGTGCACTGCTGGATTTAGTTGCTTGGACATACTCCATTGCGAAATCAATGACCGTCAAAGAAAACTAAACAAAGATTTTTGCCCCATTTTGTTTCAATGCCTCACGTGCACATTATCAGCTATGATTCATGGTTATTGGCAGCAAGTCTTTGCTCAGACACGTCTCTCATTTAACTGCACCAATCAGAGTAAGGTTATTGTAACCTCATACTGCTGTGATTTGCCAGTAGATCCCCAAGACAAGTGAGACTCAAAACATATAATCACCTATCATGAACCAAAACTGCAGAAGTGCACGTAATGCATTCAAACAAAATGGTGCAAAAACCCAAGATAAATAGAATTAATATTATAGTAACACATTTCACATTTTTCTTCTCAGAACTTCATAAGAGCGAAAAATAAAATAATTCAATATGGCGACTATTGCCGAGCCTTATGATCTATTGCGTCGCAATTAAATGTACGAGATTTCAACGTCAAGAGAATGTTCTTCAGATATAGGTAGAACATTTTTTAATCAGAAAGTTGGAAAAAACTGGCTGGCTGTTTTTATTTTATTTTTTTATTTTTGCAAATTGGCTTCGAGTAACCAAGAATTCTAAACTGATGCTTTTAACGCTGAATTATAAACCACGTACTCTTAAATATAGGCTATATTTAACTAGCTGTCCCGGTATACGGTGCAATGCTCATTATTTTTTTTTTTGTACCTAGTTCTATACTTCTGCCCCGCTTGGCGTTTTGTCACCCCCTTCTACCCACACTTTTCCATCGAAAAATTAGGCTTCTTTTCGCAGGTGCACTCACAACTCACCACAGTTAATTTTCTCTGAACTTCTTGGATACCCCGCCTACACTCTACCACGTTTTACCCCCCCCCCTCCCCATCCTCCCCCACATCGTTAAAAAGAAGTATTTTTTGCATAAACCTTCGTGGATGCACGCACAATATAGTCAAGAATGCCTTTGCATTACAAAACGGCGGAAAAGTCTGCACCCGCTGAAAATCCTCCATCGGGTTCATTCCACAGAAACGCCAAAACTATACTACTCAGTTATAAATAAATAATAAACCACAGCTCATAGAAAGACATATTTTTCACTTTAGGCCGTCCCCAGCTGGCTCTTGAACTGCGTTGCAGTGTGTACGTATAGGCTGTTCGGAATAAAGTGAGCACTATAAAAAGCCCTGCTGAATTTCTATTTTCAATCTATTCCTATCTTTCCGCGCGTAACGACTAACAATGAAAAATGTCTAACCGCTCTATACACGTCACTTGATGTTTACGAGTGTAAGATAAATTGTGCACTTGGTAGGAACCTATGTGATTTGATAAAAAAAGTTAATTAATCATATAAAATACAAGTATGTCAATTGCTGTTTATTTTATTTAAGTATGTTTGTATTTACATACGAAAATACACGTAACTATATACAGTAATTCGCTACCAACCATACAAGCTGTAAGGTAACTATGGTTAATATTCAATTCAGCGCAGTAACGGCTAGTGATATTTTTCAAAGGTTAAATTTTTAGTGCTCACCTTATCCCAAACAACCTATAGAACGGTTATTTTTGCGAAACTATACAACTTGTTTGCACTATGTTTTCCTACGAAAAGTAGCCTAAATGTAACCCAGACGAAGACGGAATGATAATTAAACATAATACGTATGTTATAAATAATATTTCTAAGTCCTCTAATGTCATCAAAAAATGGATTTTACAGACTGCTGTTTTCAAAAATTAATAAACGCATATAAGTGAAACTAGGCTATACGATAAAGGCATGCATTGCACTTTGGTGCATAGTCACGTCGCATGAAAATAAGCTCACAGATGTTCAACGACTTGCGCAGAGAGGCGATGAGGCACTTGTTACACGTACCAGTGTTGCCCTTATCGCTCCCATTATCACGACCCTCAGATGCGAGTAAAAGCTGCCAATAGGCGAACACATTGAGGAAAAAATCTACGCGAATACAGCAATAAAACAGTTATGATAATGTATTATAGGTAGTGCTAGGAAAAATTAGTGAGTTCGACGACTTGCATGCTAGGCCTAGAATCCAACGTCCTATGTATACTCAAGCCCCGTATATTCGTTCATTGTCTGTTGTCTGAATGAGTAGCAGGTAATGCACAAATGGTAGGGCTTCGGTATACACAGGATAATGGATTCTAGCATGTTGGTCGTTGAGCTCGCGAAATATTCCTAGCCCTAATTACAGGTCTATGATTATATTTTACACTAAAAATATAATTATATATTTTTTTAGCTGGCGTTAATAATACACGGTAGTCCTAACTGCATACTTACTAAATTATAAGAATAAATAGAAAAGCATAAAAATTAAAATCTGAACTACCCGAAATTTCACTTTTTTTTTTTCACGCGACAACTAAACACAGTCACAAAGCTATAAACATCGATTACAATGACCTTCACTCCTCGTGTCTTTTGAAGGTCTCAAATCTTCTCCACACATATCTACGGATGAATGTACGTACGCGCCCATTCTGAAACGCGTTATCAGTGTTTACTACGGATTCTCGCTGTGAGAGCTGTCTAAATATTTGTACAAAAAAAAAAAAGGACGTGACATTCTATACCATTCTTCGTTTTTTGCTAGGCCGAACCAGTGGTCGAGCAGCAGCGTCTGTTCGAATGGAGAGATGTGCGATACATCAATACATTTATATATGAAACACTGTAAAATCTATACGGAGCAAAGACTTCTTGCAAACGCATACTAGTTGTGATATTTCAGATACGAATTAGAAACGAAAATGTTTCCGGTTCATCTGCAAATAGTTTATACAGGATATCCACTGACCTGGAAAACATGGGAAATTCAGGGAATTTTGAGATCAGGGGAAAATTAGGGAATTTTTCTTCGGCTCATATTGAAGTTAGCAGCATGTTGTTTTTATGTTGTTTTTAGTTTACTATCCTGACGACGTGGCATGCCACTCTGCACGTTCTTGGATTTTACAGACAGACGTATTTCGTTTCAGGCACTGACATTGGAAAAGACAATGAAAACTCATCTTGCATTTACGTGAAGTAAACAAAGTTGATATTTCTGTATCATTTGATTGAATCTGAAGCAATCGCAGTTAATGCATAATTGAGTCACTACAAAATTTATGGGAACTTCCGTTTACACATGATTTTTTGCAAAAGTATGTGCGAAATACGTTGAGAATAATTTTCATTATTCTATTACTCTTTGTTGTAGTTTTACAGTTTGGTGACTCTTCGTCATGTTAAAAAAGTATCCTGAAAAATTCCATTTTTAGACCTGGAAAACCTGGAAAAATAGGGAATGTCATTTACTAAAGCTGGTAGACACTCTGTTTATAATTTAAATTACAATTCCCTGTACGTTTGAGTTCATTTCGTGACTGGGTCACTCACTGTTTATGAAACTCGTATTTGATTACTGAACCAAAGCAAATATGACTGATACACCGACTCCCGCGCTACCTTGTCAGCAGGGATCTACCTTGTCGGCAGGGATCTACCTTGTCGGCAGGGATCTACCTTGTCAGCAGGTATCTAACTTGTTAACAGGGATCTAACTTGTCAGCAGGGATCTAACTTGTTAACAGGGATCTAACTTGTCAGCAGGGATCTAACTTGTTAACAGGGATCTAACTTGTCAACAGGGATCTAACTTGTCAGCACTTGCCCTAAACTTCACTTGCCCTAAACGTCACTTGGCCTAAAAGTCACTTGGCCTAAACTGCACTTGGCCTAAAAGTCACTTGGCCTAAACGTCATTTGGCCTAAACGTCACTTGCCCTAAACGTCACTTGTCCTAAAAGTCACTTGACCTAAACGTTACATGACCTAAACGTCACTTGCCCTAAACGTCACTTGGCCTAAAAGTCACTTGCCCTAAACGGCACTTGCCCTAAAAGTCACTTGACCTAAACGTTACATGACCTAAACGTCACTTGCCCTAAACGTCACTTGTCCTAAACGGCACTTGCCCTAAAAGTCACTTGACCTAAACGTTACATGACCTAAACGTCACTTGCCCTAAACGTCACTTGGCCTAAAAGTCACTTGACCTAAACGTTACATGACCTAAACGTCACTTGTCCTAAACGGCACTTGCCCTAAAAGTCACTTGACCTAAACGTTACATGACCTAAACGTCACTTGTCCTAAACGGCACTTGCCCTAAAAGTCACTTGACCTAAACGTTACATGACCTAAACGTCACTTGCCCTAAACGTCACTTGGCCTAAAAGTCACTTGCCCTAATCGTCACTTGCCCTAAACGGCACTTGTCCTAAAAGTCACTTGACCTAAATGTTACATGACCTAAACGTCACTTGCCCTAATCGTCACTTGCCCTAATCGTCACTTGCCCTAAACGGCACTTGCCCTAAAAGTCACTTGGCCTAACAGGCATTCAGCCTAAACCTATTTTAGGTCATATGACTTTAGGTCAATTGGAGTGTACCCGGTAGTATTCGCAGTTGTGCATTTCGCACGTGATTCGGCGGTAGTTATCGCAGTTGTGCACAACTATTACATAATTATTGTTTTGAAGTAACTTTGTTTTGTTTGATTTAAACTTTAACTAGAAGTACGTTTTTTTTTTCAATGCCTCCGAAATATCAGCAACGTTTTAGGAAAGAGTGGCTAAGCGACCCTTTGTTTAAGGAATGATTATTAGAAGTGCCTGGCGACAATGATAAAGTAAAATGTAAATTTTGTAAATCTGTTTTTAATACCAAACATAGTGATCTTGTGCAGCATGCTAAAACAAGAAAAAACATGTTTCATCACCAAGCGTGTTTTCTTCGGCGAGGAAATTAGACCAGTTCGTCGTGCCAACGAAAGATTTAGAAAAGGTAGGAAATGCTGAAGCTTCCTTAGCTCTTTATGTTGCGTGCCATTCATCAATAATGAGTATCGATGATCTATGTGAACTTTGTAAAGCTAGGTTTAGTGATAGCCCGACTGCATCAAAACTTCAAATTCACATAACTAAATGCTCAGCTTTGATAACATCTGTGTTGGCTCCTCACTTTGAGAAATTGCTACTATAGGTCGTTCGGGATAAAGTGAGCACTAAAAATTTAACCTTTGAAAAATGTCACTAGCCATTACTGCATATAAGTCAACATTATCTCTAGTACCCTTACTGCTTGTATGGTTGGCAGCGAATTTACTGAATATAGTTCCGTGTATTTTTGTATTTAAATTCAACAATACTGAAACAAAATCAACCCAAATCGATACACATTTTATATACTTAATAATTTTTTTTTATCAAACTATATAGGTTCCTACCGATTGCACATTTTATCTTACGCGCGCAAACATCAAGTGACGTGGTCAAAGAGGTTAGACTTTTCATGGCGTTTGCCGTTACGTGCGGAAAGATACTAATTGGCTGAAAATAGATCTTTAGCAGGGCTTTTTTGAGTGCTCACTTTATCCCGAACCGCCTATAGAGGATATAGGCAACGGACCAATCGTATATTTTAGTATTCGAAATGGAGGGTTAACTTCTACATTCCTGGCAATAGCAGAGCTACAAAAATGTGACGCAGAATCCAATGCTATCTGTATATTTAAAATATTAGGTGAAAAGGGACTGAATATTAAAAATTTTAAAGGGGTTGGTGTTGATAATGCCAGTGTTATGACGCGAATTCACAACGGGGTTTGTGCAAGATTGCGAAATGAATGCCCTGGTCTAATAATGGTACGCTGCGTGTGTCATTCACTTCAGTTAGCTATTTCATCCGCATCTGAATGTTTACCAACAAACTTAGACTTTTTGATAAAGGAAACTTATAACTGGTTCGCACATTCTGCAGTAAGACAGGGTATGTATAAAGCTTTATTTTCCGCCATTAATGACGGGCATGAACCTAAAAAATTGTCCAAGTGTCTCAAACGCGATGGCTATCTATTGAAAGTGCTGTAGTTAGAATGATTGAACAGCGGCTTGAATTGACAACCATGTTTGGGATCGCTAAATATAAAGAGAGGGATTAATCAGCTTCGCTACTGCATAACATCTACTTAGACCCAAAAAATTTGGCATTTCTCCTTTTTTTGCGACCAGTTCTTAGTGAAGTTAAGCGGGTCAGCAAGTCATTTGAAGCTCGGGCGGCGGATCCTTGTAAGCTGTTAGAAGATCTGACAGTTCTGGTTGAAGGCATAGCAAAAAAATTTGTTCTCCCGACCTGCAAGACAGATTTTTTATCAGACAATCTTGAAAGTTATGTGCATCGTCGTGCATATAGGATTTGACGTGGAGGAAAAATACACGAGCTTAAATTAGTTCCAGTAGAGGAAGCAGAATCCAGAAATCGTTGCATCAATTTCCTTTTAAGATTACATGGCGAACTTAGGGCAAGACTTCCTGATAATGTCCAGGTTTTGAAAAATATATCGGCTATATCAGTTGCAAACTCACTCCGTGTAGTCAAAGACTCGTTAATTGCTTTAATGAGACATCTTGAAATCTCTCGAAACAATTACAAAAACGGAGTTCCAGTGGCAAAATTTAACGGCTGTTAAATGGAAGGAAACTTCGGATACATTAAAATTTTGGTGTGAGGTGGCAAATTATAAAGATGCGTCAGATGTTAATCCTTTCGAGGATGTAGCCATTTTTGCTAGAACATTGTTAGTGCTTCCGTGGTCGAATGCTGAAGTAGAACGAACGGCTCTTCAGCATTATGAACATCGTAAAAAAAATAAATTACATAACAGAATGTCAACAGGAGTTTTGAGTGCTATTATTACAATTAGGTCTGGTCTTCGTAGGATAGGCAAATGTAGTAAAAATTATGAATTTCCTCATGAAGTTTTGAGTAAAATAGGAACATTGGTGGCATATAAAAGCGCATCAAGTGACAAGATGCCAAGTACATCATCTTCTTCAACTGCTTCTGCAAGCGAAGCTGGTCCCTCCTCTGCAAGTACATCATTTTTACTCCCTGAAGATGTAAATATTGACCCTGATGATCCAGAAGAAACCACGTTTTAAATAAGGTAATAACATTTAATATTTATTATTTCTTAAAAATATTATTACGTTTAAAGACAGATAGATTTGAAATCTACCGGTATTACTTGCTTTAAATTATTATTTTTTTATAAATCTGGCTTTATTTTCAGCTTATTTTTATGTGATTCCTAGCGGGATTTATTGGAAGCCTGTTGGCGACACTGGGTGCGCGGGCCATAAGGCCGACTCATTGACCGAACACGAACTGCCTAATCGCCCGTACGAACGAGGCGCTAAACTAGCCGGAGATCTCGAGCCGATCACGCGACGGCGCGGCATGAAGTAGAGGTTTTAAATGCGCGGACGGTATATTTGCAACCTGGTGGTAACGGCGTTGTTGAATTTAGATCATAAATTGCCCGGCCTGCGAAGGGCGTGGAGGGGAGGTGAAGGAAGATAACGACGATCCCGCGCAAATGTCACGACCCCAGGACCTCGCGTCCAAGACTAGTCCAGGGACTCGTCTTCTTCCAGCCCGCACCTGCAGGGCTTCTACAGCGATTCTGCAGTGCAGAGACGTAACAGACGTTTGCAAAGTAATATACTGGTAGCAAACTATCAAAACAATCTGAGACTGTAAAATATTTCACGGTTACAGGTTTATTTTATTACTCATTACAGTATTTATTATTTGGGCGTTTTACGTGCACTTGAACAGCAATGACCTTGGCAGAGGAACACGGATGGAAAGATGAGGGATTCCGGAGATGGCGAGGGGGGAGGGAACTTGCCACCGCAATATTTATGAGAAAGAAAAAATTTTAACATTTTAATATTTACGTCATTTTTTCTTAGACATTATAAACCTCCCTTTCGCTGTAATAACTTGGCCGAAAACTGCTTAAATTACTCTAGTTAGCACCTTGAAATCCGAATTTTTCCAGGGAAAAGTAGGGGGGGGGTAGGACCTCACACCATTTTATTGGCTTAACTGGTGTCTGTTCATTGCCCTCTCAATCAAAATGCTGAAATCCCGCCCATGTAGTAGTCAGACAGCGCCTGTTGAAGGAACCGCCCCAGCATTCGCCTGGAGTGATTTCGGAAAACAAATTGAAAACTGAAAATCAAGATGGTCAGAGCCAGGGATCGAACCCGAGTCCTCCCGAATGCGAGGCGAGTGTTTTGACCACTGTTCCACCACGCTCCGTTGTTCGTTTAAAGCTGGTCGGGAGTAAACAATGCGTACTACTGTGTTACACTTGCAGACCTTACTTCTACCGAGATTGTTATTCCATAGTTTGTACACAGTTGCAGATCAAAGAAAAAAATTTTTTACAGGTGTCTGTACTTGCCCATTGCAGAAATTAATTAACATGCATAAGCAACTTAATTCACAGCAAACAGACGACCTGAAGTTACTTAGTGAAATGTCCACTATAAGTCGAGGAAATGTTATTGTATTAAAAAAAGTTTAAATAAAGTAAATTTTCTTAAAATACGCAATTATTTTATTTCAAGCGTTTCTACCAGTGATATTAAAAATTCAATAAGAACCTCGTGGTATAAACGATGTAAATTATCTCGTTTCGATAGAATTTTGACATTTCAAAACTACAAAAGAATCATACGAAATAAACAATTTAATGGGGTAAATATCATTTGTAATTAGTTAAACACTAATGAAATAATGCTCTGAAGGTCGTCCTTTGTTTTTTATTTAAAATCATCCGTGTAGTGATTTTATACAAAATCTAATGACAATGATTAGACACCCCGAAATCTCGCGCATTCAACTTAGAAGGCGTACGATTTCAAACTCATGTACACATTAATTACTTTCGCAATTGGGCCACTGCTACTGAAACTATTCCTTGATGACAGTGAGCCAATAGCAGCCTCGCATTAAAAACACTCACTGAGATCCACGCTACCTTACCAGGTGTATAACTGGCCACACGGAGGAGTAACAGCCAATGAACTAGGAGCTGTACTGTACATAAGACTGTGGAGTCCAGCTCGCTGGTCGAAATTTCCAGGTTTCTAACAATGGTGTTATAGAACGACATAGGGTTTTTAAATGGCATCACTTTCCTGTGTAAATTCCACGGGTAATAGCTAAAGACAGGAAAATTTCACGAATTCAATGACCTTCATGTTAGAATCAACTGTCTATGCATACACAAGCCTCGACCATTAGTCAACTAGCAGCTACTCAGAGGAACAGCAGACAATGAACGAATATACGGAGCTTGATTATGCATAATGCAATGGATTCTAGCCTGCAGGTCACTGAATTCGCAAAATTTTCCTGTCTCTATTAATAGCTAGGGACAAGAAAATTTCGCGGATTCAACGTTTCGTATGTTCGAATCAACTACCTACACTATGCATACTCAAGCCTCGACCAATGTCCATTAACTGCTACTAACAGCACACAATGAACGAATAGGCGGTATTTGAGTATGCACGCGCGTCATTGATTTCGCAAAATTGTCCTGCCCAAGGCATAGCCTATCCCAAACAACCTGTGAAAAGCAACTACGAGGAAAATATTTCCCATATAAAAAGTCATCTTTGGATACCTTTCACTATTAACAAAATTTATTTTGGAAACATTGTTTGCAATACAAAGTGGAAATATATGCAAAAATATTTGTCAATACTGTATAGGGCTATAGAAATGCTGCTATATTAGATTACTTGTAATATTATCCAGCAATTTCTTGTAAATTTTACAGTAAATTTCTAATTAATACAATTTCTCGATATTATTTATTGCAAAAGTATAAAAACTACCAAGTCTTACTACAAAAAAAACTGTCGCAAACCGTTAACAGTGGGTTTTCAAAACAATAACGAATGGAATAGAACTAGATAAAGAATGATAAGCGACATTATTTAGAATCCGTGGAATTTGAACTTAAGGGACCTCCTTTCCTGCGCTTCAAATGCGTTGCAGCGAGTTAAGGCTATTCTGTTTTTGACGAAACTATCTAACGAGAATTAAAATTTTATATCTACGAAAAGAACACGTACTTCAAGCTACGTCGCTATAGTGTTAAATATTCTGCGCGTTTATTACTAGGAACATCATTTTCGGGCCCCTCAAATGGCCAATAATGGATTCCACAGACTACCGTATCTGTAAAAATAACAACCGGATTCAAAAAACACAACGATAGAAACAAGCGTTAGATTTTGAAGTACACTGCCCACAAATACAATAATTTGGTCACCACTTGAAGTTCCATAAAAAAAGGGTAATAGTAAAGCACTGCACGCCAGTTGAGTAGCTTGTACGGAGAGGCGATAATGTCTTACGTACGCCAGTCAACGACAACCTTACCGCTCCTGCCTCACACACACAAACGCAGCATATCTAGGGAGGCCCCTTAATGCAAGTCTGGTCCCAGCAGTGAGCGTTCTGTAACTAATGTTAAAACTTCGAACAACGTTTCGTTGTTTACTTTAAGAGCATGCATTCTACGCGTCATATTGAAATTGACGTCTGCATTATCAGGATGTTTTAAGTGCTCGATTAAATGCAGAACACAATTCACGAGGAAACAAAAGGAGGAAAAAATCTGCGACTATCCGACACTGTAACCCGGATTTCCTCGCACGGAAAACACTGGGTCTTGCAGACTTCGTCACGAGCGGAAGATTGAAACTGAATCTCGGAAGATTACTCTAATCAAATAATTACTTCTTTCCGTCATATTCCACTGTGGGTTCAATGTCCGGCTAGTATTCGTCACGAACAATGGCGATACGCACGAGACGTCGCGTTTTCTCGTGCTAATTTATCCAACAAAGTGTCTGGTTCAAAACAGTAGCTATGCGAGCAGCGGTGCGTTTCGCGAATCACATGACAACTACTCCGATTGCATCTGCTAGGATACTGGTGGCATTAACTGTGCAGCAGCAAAAATATGAAGATGTCTTCTACGTGCGCAAGCCAGTCTGGGTCTCAAGAAATTAAAATCTGAAATTGATATTGAACACAAACAATCCAGTCTCTCTACAATTCAACGTGTTGCAAAACGAAGTTCTGGTGGCAGTATCTGTCCCTAAAATTAACGAGGAATAGTTAATATTTAAATAAAATACTCACTGAAGTAGGTATTCAGACATATGTTAAAAGCGAAGAACAAACAATATGTTTTTGTAATTAATCGGAATGTCCCATAAGTCTCGTCTCATATTGTCAATTGTAATTGTTACTGCGGGAAAACTGACCGTTTCCTGGGTTTCAACGCACGTTCAGCTCATAAAAAGATTACTGGCTTTCGCTTGTACGTGGAGCTGTTACCTAATTTGTCTGCGCCAATAATAATCCCGCTGTTGTAATATTTGATGCTTATTGTTGATCTGCAGACAGCTACGTTGTGGCAGACGTACTTCACCCAATCATACGTGTTGCAATTAACTACAACTTTTTCAAGGGTATGTTTCGGCACAAAAATTTTTCGCGATATATAATAATCATCTCTAACTATTGTGTATAGTCATAAGCAGCGAACACCTTGGAACACTCCACACGCTACGACACTGCCCCTGGATGAAGATACGCCGTGTTGATGCTGGGACAGACTTGGTGTTTGTTTGGAAAGGTACGGATACGAGTGCTGTGTCGACGCGGGCGGAGATTTGTCTCTGCGCTGCTGTGGGCGGGTCGCACGGGACAGCTGGCTCGACTCCAGCAGTGCAAGAAGTGGGCGTGGTCCGATCTTGCCCTACCACCCGAGGTTAACAGCTAATGTCGAGAACAATACCTGACACGAAGACGATTTTTGGTGACGGGTGATTACAGCGATCCTGATACCGTGACTAGTGATATTACTATTGTTTACTCATGTTAATCTGATAATTGTAAAAATTGTAACGTGTTAAATTAGAGACTGGAAAATTCGCGGGTTCACTGACCCAAGAATATACCCGCTGTACGGTAAGTTGATACTTTTAGAAACCAACTGTTGAAAAAAATTACTATGAATGCTTAATTTATCACCATACAACTATGTAAGCAAATTAAGGCCATTATCTTTAATTTATTTCAAGAAATTGCAAATAACTAGAATATTTTTTAACCAAAATTTGAGACTGTGTACAGGCAGACGTTACACAATTTTGCCAGAGCGTTTTTAAAATAATGTACAGTTTGCTAGCAAAAAATCATTTTGGCTTATTTTGACAACAAAATATGTGCTATTTCAGGGGCAAAAATCTAAACATCTATTTGTTGTATTGCAACAAAAAAATTCAGATACAAACTATGATATATAAGTGTTAAAACTGCCAGAACGAATTTTTGATAAATGTATAAATTTGCGTTTAAAAAATATTTTCGAAACCACTGCTAAACTAAAGAGCGTGGCCTTAAAAAGCAATACGGCGAGAAAAAAAAATAAATTTATGTTTTATTGTTACGCGTCCGCGAGTATGAAAATTCTTTGTAATAATTGTCTTACAAGTGAATTAAACACGTCTGTTATACGATACGGAGGGTGGTTGAGTTGTCATTGATGTCGTACAAATAGTTCTTCTGTATACTATGAACAGCGGCTAAAATATTGAAAATAGTTTAATGGAATATGTGTATAATGTGTTCATTCTCAGGAAATGAAATAAAATGTATATTTACATTTAGCATAAGAGGTAACGTAGTTACTGGCGGCGGATGAACAAAGTACGTCGGCTTGCAGTGCAGCCGTCAGACTGGCAATGTTATTGTTGACGTTTGGCGGAAGGTTGGTGTGTCAACAGATGCAAACTAGAAGCCGGGCTTCCAGAAAGTATCAAGTTACTGTACGGAGGGTATATCTGTGTAATCAAGCAGGCAGAAGCTGCTCGCGGACATGGTTCGGGATAAAGTGAGCACTAAAAAAAGCCCTGTTAAATTTCTATTTTCAGCCAATTCGTATCTCTCCGCGCGTAACGGCTGACGACGGGACGTGTCTAACCTCTTTGGACACGTCACTTAATTCCTGCGCGTATAAGATAAATTGTACGGTCAGTATGAATCGATACAGTTTAATAAAATAGTTTATTAATTATTGAAAATACAAATTTGTCGATTTCGGTTGATTTTGTTTCTGTATTGCTGGATTTAAAAAGGAAAACACACAGGACTATATCGCGTAACCTTGCTGCCAACCATACAAGCAGTAAGACAACTATGGTTTATATAGAGTTATATGCAGTAACGGCTAGTGACATTTTTCAAAGGTTAAATTTTTAGTGCTCACTTTATCCCGAATGACCTATATCTAGGGAAGGTGATTTATCCAGGGGAACGTTTACTGTTTCCTAGGCTCCAACGTAATGTATTCATTTCCGACACTTTTCTTTTGTTACTTGAGAGTCCCATTTGACTGGGTCGATGATAATTTTGATGCGCTGTGACTGAACGTCTGTGATTCGTGTGTAGTCGTGATACGTAACCGTCGTCCAATCATACAAGCCGCAGAACGCTACACTGATTTGCAATATACGCAGGTAGGAAAGATTTTCGCGATTTTTCACCATCTCTTGTAAGATCAAATGATTGTACCTGCATTTAACTGCTTCTTTATTATTGGATCAGCGCCTTTCAGAGAGTGTCAGATATGTCAAGGGCCGTTTGCCGAAGTGACACTAACTACTATTGCCTGAATTCTAGAGTTTGCCCGAAGGAAAAAGCAAATAATTCAGATATTTAATGATTAATATAAATTTCGGTTTATTACTAATGATATTATGACAAAATGTTAGTTTAGTAATGCTTTATGACTATGGCCATAGAGACCCGGGACCAACTGGCTGGACTCCACAGTCCTGTGTACAGTCTGTCTTCAGCTACTTGTACATTGTCTGCTCCAGTGAGTGGCCAGTTGTACATGTAACAAGGTAGCGCGGGAGTCGGTGATTGTTTACATGCAGGTCAGTTATTGGTTTACAGGCTCCAAGCAGAGTTTCAGTAAAAGTGACCCAAATAGCGAAAGTAATTAACGCGTATAGAAGTTTGAATTAAATCTAATGTCTTCTCATATGAATCCGCGATATTTCCGGGTCTCTAGGCGTGTGACGGTTCATTTGATACGGCCGAACTTCGCCGCTCATTGGCTACCCGAGGCTGTTGATACCAGCCCCGTGTTTGTTTGGCTCCTACACGCCACGGCAAGATTGGCCTGGCTGCCGTCTAGCAGGGCAACCGCCTTACGCTGAATGGCGGTAGACGTTCCCGCCATGTTGTTGGCTAGCGAAGCCGTTTTACTGGCGTGTGAGACTGAGCTCCCGTCCTATCGGTTATTTCACTTCTATATTCTGAAATATTCTGTTATATGGCTGTTGAGGGTTGAAACATGACAATAACGCGAAATGCAATTTATGACGTTCGGTATGCTTACCTTTTTATGATTGTTTATTTATTTTTAACAAAGTGACTAATGTAACCATACAACTTATGCTATTTAAAAATACAATTTTATAACTAACAAATTTAATAATTATTGCCTTTGGTAATTATTTTAAAAGT
Source organism: Medauroidea extradentata (assembly GCA_003012365.1). Lineage (NCBI taxonomy): Eukaryota > Metazoa > Arthropoda > Insecta > Phasmatodea > Phasmatidae > Medauroidea > Medauroidea extradentata. Next base: position 49,189 of record PNEQ01121203.1, read on the forward strand.
ATTGGTACTTAATAATTTCGTTAGCACTACATCCGTTAGGAGCGCTGCCATCAGTTACCCCAAAAAATCGCTTGCGTTTTCGTTATTATTCTTTAATGTTTTTTTTTTTTTGCGGTTTACTCTTTTCAAGCACACTCCAAACATATTTGTAAACGGCAATGGATGTTTTTCATCCGTACACAAATGTACGTGTAACTCATTTTATTCTGCAAATACAATCGTGTGTGGAAGTAGATAGGTTATGGGGCTTCTGGCCCAGGCTGCAGGCTGAGGAGCTGAGGAGCCGCGGCCGCCATCTTGTTTCCGGCGGCCATCTTGTTTCCGGCGGCCATCTTGTTTCCGGCCGCCATCTTGTATTACATCACTTTCAAAATTTTCCAAAATTTTCAAAATTAAAAAAAATCAAATTAAAAAAAATTTCAAACAT
>PNEQ01121204.1:0-28835 GCA_003012365.1 Medauroidea extradentata
GTTTACGAGGGACAATGCATACACGCCGGGGACTCAAGAGCTCGCGTGCACCGTACGTGAAGTGCCAGGTTTGGCAACAATGCTAGATCCTATGAAAGGAATGATGTGATGGAAAGAGACCGGTAACCGCCCCAGGGAGGGGTGAGAGGCCGGAAAGAGTAACAAGGATAAAGATGTGGGGAGGGATGTGAGGAGTTGATTAACACCACGTGATCAAGTATGCGAGTGTGCTGCTCTCCTTCGTGAATCTGCGGAACTATTTCAGCTACGAAGAGAAATGATTCTCTAAACACACAACAGATGTGTTAGTATCGGAAACCTGAAACAAGATGGCGGGGACAAATTGGCCTTAAGTTTCTTTACGTTTGTGATGATTACAAACAATATATGTGTGGTTCTTTCGTGCCCACGTAGTCAATAATTTTTGAACGTCCTCTTTATTGATAAGTTGTTTCTTTATCTTATAATATTACGAAGGCATTTACTGTGGTTATAGTTGAATATACTTATTGCGCCAGCGTAATGTGATCCCTTGTATTATTCGATGACAAGTTTATTAATGAGTTGATATTTTTGGTATTGCTATCAATTTTATGATTGGTTTACTTACAACTTGTACACCATGAATAAGTCACTAAGAGAAACACTTCGCAGCGCGCTCAAAAAACATAACGACTACAAAAGAATTAACGTGTAAAACCAGTAACAAAATAAATAGAATAACTACTAGGATAACAGGTTAAAATGATCCCCCCACGCTTCAAATGCGTTACAATATGTTCGCAAAGTATGGTTATTTTAATGAAACTATTCCGTATGTGCTCATTGTGCCAAGTACGAAAAGAAACACATTTCGGACAAGGACGGAAGATCATTATTTGAACGGCATTTTCATTAAAAACACTGTTTCTAAGCCCTACTACATAACTAAAAAAGGCCATTTGAGAAGGCCGTACTTCGAAATGTACTAACCGATGTATGTGAAACTCAGATCGGATCATGCAAAGAACTTTGCTACAGACGTGTAGACACGTGGACGGCGTTGCAGCGTATCACGTGTATTCTTTTTTACGCGAAACCGCTTCAACTTATGCATATTACGATTATCTATGAAAATAACATACACTTAAACCAAGCTTCGATAGTATTACATATTCAGTACGCTTGTTAGAAACACGATTTTTGGGCGTCTCAAAATTGCTAAAAACTGCTGCTTTTAGACTGCTGTAACTCCGAAAATATCACCTGCATTCGTGAAGAGCAAAGCGAGAAGAATGCGTTGACATTTACTTCATACTATCAAAATATAAAAAATTTTTGGGTCATTGCTTATAGTCGCGTAGGGAAAAACTACATGGGGAAAAAAAACCTTATACGTTAGTAGGACTCGCTGTGTATAGAGGCGATATGCTTCCCGTTGAGTTTGGTACTCTGGCTGTTATAGATCCGCTGTTCCCATGCGTCAAACGTGGGAACTTAGAACCTGTGAAGACTCCTCTTAAAGTCCCATAGTAAAAAGAAATCGATGGAAATATTTCACGCTAGTTCAGCGTTTGACTCGTGGAGAAGCGTTACTTGATGTGCGTGTCAATGTCGCCCTTATAGCTCCGTCACTTGTTTTTGTGAGTCTGTAACGTGCAGGTAGGCTGCGTCCTTACTAATCAAGAGAACAGTAGCGACGAGAACAAGCGTGTGTATACCGAGCTCACTGGTCGGTTGTCGCCCAGCTGACAGTCCAGTGAGACGTCACTTCCGCTTGCAGCGTAGGACCGCCAGCAGCTTCTCTGCTACTCTGCCACCCTCGCCTTCTGCCTCACCCCGCCACGTGTACCTTGCCAAGCTTTGTACACTCTAGGTATACTAGATACGTAGGCCTACATAGTTCACAGACTATGTTTAAAATATAATGATTAACTTTCTAACCATTTCCTAACAAATCTTGATAGCTTGATAACTAATTTATTCTAGTACTGACATTTAGGTACAATATCTAAAGGTTGTGAAAATAATATTTGTAAACCTACAACTGATAGGCATCTTGTAAATTAAGAAAAACATATGATACTGTCACTTAGAACGAGTGTTCATTAAACATGTGTCCATACCGTGTCTCAATTTATCTGCTTATTTAACAACACCCGTCGTAATAGTCATTTTTCTCCATATTTGGTTTTTACCAACCTGTGTCCTTAAACGAGAATACGCTGATTAACGTCACAACGCTATCCGTATCACCCGTGTCCGTAAACAAGCAGTGTCCAAGCAAAAAGTTCCCAAACTTACGCTTAAAAAATGAATAATTAAACTTAATGAACTACCAACATTTGAATAACTGTCAGCTTAATAACCATCATGGTGGGTTTGACGAAGGCTGGTGAAACAGGCCACTAAGTCGCCATCGGTAGCTTAAGTTCATATGTAGTTAGCGTGTAGGACCTATACATGAACGAAAATATGTTTTACGGCGTTTGAGCGAATGTTCACGAATAATACGTTGTCGGAATGTAGTATTTTTGTCGGGCGAGGAGCCTGGAAGAGTTTACCAAGTAAAAGTGTCGCCAAAGAACTTAATTCATGTAGGGTATAAATTATGCAATTATTAATTATAAGGACTTCTAAACATAAATTTTCAACACTTTAAATTTTGTAGCATATAAACTCTCTATTAATGTAAAAAGCAGTGGTTATGTGTCACAGAACTTTCACTTATTAACAGTAATACGTACATTTTTGGAGGTTGGCTCCAGCATTTTTGTACAGTATACAAGTTCACAATTGTACGTATACTTTACAAGATACTCTTCACTATTTTAACCTGGTCTAATATTACAAGTCTGTCAGACCAGCGACTGAAATACATCGCTTCTGCAGATTTTGCCACAATTATTTTGAATCGGTCGCTAAAAATACTACTTTTCGAATTTACGTACGCTAGGAAAAACCCTTAAACATACAATGACTGAGTTTATCTTATAACTTGACCAATACTACCCAATATGTTATACCTACTTCGCTTTTGCATATGTTTGTAGTTCAGTGACCTAGACAAATTCACCGATTCATTTCTACGAATAAAACTTAAATTTAATGTAGAATTGAGAAAAATAAACAATTGGAAACTACTGATATCTGGTTGGCTTGTTAGTTATAGAGTAAAATACTATTGTTAATATATTTAGTTTACAACTTACTCTTAGTTTCAAATGCATCGGCTCGTTTACTTAAGGGGCTATCTATAAGTTTGAATTTCTGTCATATTATTAATGTTAGACATACTGTAGAGAAGTTATAACACACTGCGGTAAAGAATATCACACTCCACCTAGTAAAACCTTAACAGAGTCTTCTGGCTACACCCATGATGTTACATTCCAATAGGAATAGTTAAAACCTAACCATTTATTCCATAGTGCACACATAACCAGAATATTACAAGGACAACTTAACTGAAAGGCATGCTTACAAAACGTCGTATGCAGTTGTTTAAACCTCAGCTGTCTAAACATGCTTGTATCACAACAGTACCTGGTCCTTACTTTAACATTATTACCTGAGCTGTGTATAAATTAAGTAGCTGGTAATAATGGTCCTTATTCGTCATCTTGTCGACTGAGCTGTGTACATTTTTTCGTTAGAAACTGGGTGGTCCTCTTTTTGTCTGTTCCAAGTCACTGTGTGAAAAAGTTCGTCATTTCTCCCTGGACCTCGTATCGGCTGGTCAAACACATGGTCCTCGTGAGATACAATAAATCCACCCTGCCATACACAAATCTTACAAATAATTTGATTTCCAAATTTTTATCGTGTGTATATGAACACAAAAATTGCCCCATCTCATTGGTGTACATTTGTCAAACATTGACGATTAATTTGTTGGGGTCCTCACAATGACGTTAAACTCGGCGGTCCTTAGAAGATACGCTAGTCCCGTATAGGTGTGTGTGTGTGTGTGTGTGTGACGGACTTAGGCTGCTCTTGCCCAGAGTGAAGGACTACCTGCTGCCCCCACCAACACCTGCTGATGCTACGATAAGCCGCAGCGACACTCGATAAATAAATATTTTATAGTATATTAAATACGAAGAGGTCGATTCCATTTGATGTTCTTTCAGTAATGTTGTATTTAAATATAAAATACACGGAACTATGTGTGATAATTCGCTGCCAACTGTATAAGCAGTAATGTAACTGTTGTCAATGTTGAATTAGATGCAGCAAAGGCTAGTGATTTTTTTCAAAGGTTAAATCTTTAGTACTCACTTTATTCCGAATGACCAGGTTGTTACAGATGTGCTGTGGCAGAAGGAGTGGGATGGTTGGAAAGAGGAGGGTGGAGGGAGGGGGGCTGCCGGCCAGCCCGGACTTTTTGTGTCGGCAGACCACCTCCTCTCCTGACTTCAAGACAGTTGATTTCCATTTACTATTACTAAACTATTCCTAAACTACTTAAATCTAATAAAAAACCAAAATTACCGTTGGGGTCCTTGGGTCCTACCCCGGGAAAATTCTGATTTTAAGATGTAAAATGGTGCACTTTGAGAAGATTTTGAACGTTAATGTTAACACACAACAGACACAAATTAGAACATTTTCAAAGAGTTTAAAGTCAGTTTCTTAGAATGGATTGCAAAGTTCGTACCACCTACTGTATTTTCAATAGTTTGAATAAAACATATAACATTTCTAATACATGGTTGGTCTCTTGGGGGGTGGGGGAGGCAACTTCCCCAACTTCCCTCCCCCCTTGTATCCGCCACTGCAATGAGCGTCATCAGTCCAGAGGCTGTTACCCATAGTTCCCGGGTCTTATTGCAGTGCCGTCAGCATTCAGAGGCAGTACTGTAGATGGCGAAGTCGATCCCCTTCAGTTACGAGCTGTACGGGACCGTATTGATATTTATTACAGCACACTGCCATGCAAGACGGTCTGTACAAAGCGGTGTGCTACAGTAGCGCCTTGGCAACATGTAGGCCTACATGTTACACGGGTTGCCTATCTGTCGGCATTGCCACAATACTCCCAATTTCGAGTGTCTACCTCAGAAACAGTTTGTTTGAGCGTGTGCGGACAAGTGCACCTTTCTTGTTTCTTACGTCATTCCGGTTCTTTATTCACTATGCTGCGCTGCTACAAGCGTACATGTACAGAAATACATGCAAAATAACAGAGGCGACTCCATGTTTCCAACCCATGGGACGGTGTTCACACTTTATTACCTACAAGCGTGTCGTCATGCATCTTAATTGAATACGGAATGTTAACGTTGTATTTGTAGTGGTTGTTGAATTATCGTCACGTAACATGTTCATTAACACATCTTTCACTTTTGTATTACGCCTATACTATTGACGATAGAGACGTGGTTGTTTATTCTTGATTTAAGTCTGGCTATCTGTACTCACGAGCTTTTCCGTGACCCCACTGTACATATACAGAGAGAGAGACATTGCGTTAATAAATGTCGTTTAAAACTCTCTGTCACGCTGTAGGGGATGCTAAAACGAGTAAAATGATATAGGACACTGGTGTCGCAAATACTAAGAAGTGCATGAAAATCGGCACATAAGTTGTGGTATGTGAGGTACAAATTCTATGTTTGAATGACAACAACTAGCGCATTTCGTGACATTTACCCATTCACTGTAGCTAATGTCTTGGATGGTGTGTGTATTAGCAGTTAGAACTTCACTATAGACCATTCTGAATAAAGTGAGCACTAAAGATTTAACCTTTAAAAAAAATCACTAGCCGTTACTGCATATAAGCCATTAACAACAGTTACATTTTTGTTTATATGGTTGGTAGCGAATAACTGCATGTAGTCCCGTGTATTTTCTTATTTGAATACAGCATTAGTGAAACAACATCAATTGCAAACGACCTCTCTGTATTTAATATACTTTAAAATATTTATTTAAGTTCTTACTGACATACCTACTGACTGTATAATTCTATTTGCAATCAGCGGCAGTACAAAGCGACGCAACCGAGTCGATTATCGTTGGCACACGCCGCTATTGCTTCGCGCCGCAGAGATAGTTTAAAATTTCATCGACAGATGGCATCAGAGTTAGGTTTTCGCCGTAATGCGTCATTCAGTTTGTTTTTCCGTTGTGTAATGAATATGGGTTTCTGATAAACACATTATACGTCGTCGTTCACTGCAGTATGTTGAACGGAATTTTAATTCTTGAGTTGCGTGTGTCGTGTGTTTTTTTAGTGACGGTTTTAATTTAAAAGTTCGAATATACTGTGCATGGATTTACGAGATTCGTAATGGTAATTAATAGCGCCGTTAGAGTAGACGCAGAGAAACCAATGTTATAAGACGTTAACTCGCAGCTATTTATAACTAAGATTACTACTGAGTATAGCATGTATTCAGCCCCCGTGCATTTAATGAGTACATATTGTAGCTAAAATTTATCGGAGCAGTGTAACGTAAATGTAACCATTGTACAAGACTATGTAAATAAAAGCACGTGGCAATGTTGATGTTTACATGTAGCGGAAAGATATAAACTGGCAGAAAATAGAAATTGGTCTGATAGTGATTACAGAGCGTTTTAAGCGCCATTCAATAATATTCTGTGTGTGTCTATATATGACCGCTTCAATAACCTGAGTAATTAAATGAGGTTACATTTAATTAGGGTGTGTGCAGATGTTTTTGCATACCTCAGCATATTTCGCGTAACATGCATATATATGTATGTATATATACACACACACACACACACACACATATATATATATATATATATATATATATATATATATATATATATATATACACACACACACGCACGGTGTTCCGGGAGAGTAGACGTCAATAAAGGGGCGGGTGATATAGAGGCCCAAGACCTACCAAATAAACGAAACTTGTAAAGTCCGATTCGCAACCGTCTAAAAGTTATGAATTTTGTAAGAAAATTTGGCTAGACCCTATACCCTGAGCTAAGTATTTACTGATGGTGAACAAAATTATGGTTCATGTGGAACGAAATTTGTACACACCAAAGGTGATTATTGTCGTTACATTTAAAAACACATTTCACTTCACTGAGGGTACAGCTTCGCGGGTAAAAAAAAATCACTTTCCCAAAAGTTGGTCTGGAAGATGCCTTTAGTTTGCGCGAGGTAAAAATTTCAATGGGTCACATAAATGATCACCCGCTATTGGAAAACCTTCCCATAGTATGGCCACATAATTAGTAAAAACCAGTATTTTAAACTAAGAAATGTCGATGCAGTAAATGTGAAAACATAACGTAATGCAATGTAAAATCAGCTATAATGTTGAAATTGGTATGTGAATAAACAATTAAATGTAACTTTATTGAAATACAATTATTACACAATGTTTGAAACTATTAAAATGAATTTTGAATGTAATTTGTTTAATTTGTGAGGATAAAATAAAATATTAATAAAATTGTCAATATTCATTTATTTTATCAAACAAAATTGACATTATCGAAATGGAAAATTAAGATAAACGAATTACATTACCAGACACACATACGTAGTTGCTGCATTATATTCACAGCGGCCGCGGTTATGTAGAGGCTAGTGCGCTTGCCTCCCATCATAGCGAACTGGGTGTAATTCCTTAATAACTTCATAGGCATTTTACTAACAATACCACATATTTACAAACAAACTATCTGTTAATAATATCTAGAGTGTACAGTTGTGTGCAATCATCAATATGTCTTGCAGCAGATCATATGACACACTAACAAACACGTATTTTCTAGTCGAGAAACAATGCAAGATCTTGATCCGAAGAAAACGAAAGGAATGTAATGGAATAATTTGTGCAGCTCTTGACAGCGATGTCTTGTAAGTCGGTGAAGGTGCCTGCCCCCGTAGCGCAGTCGGTAGGAAGAGTCAGTCTGTGGTGCGAGGGGTCCCCGGTTCAATCTGGGCCCGGGCACGTTTGGTGTGCTGTCCTTCACCTCATGTCACCCTCATCGGCTACCTTGTTGTTAAAAGGCTGTAATACCATCACATTCATCCCAATTATGGCGAATACTGCGAGCAAGGGTTGTACTGGAACGAAAAACAGGCGTACACAAAAGGACAACCCCCCTCCCCCACAAGTCCATCATCATGTATTAGCCACAATTCCCACATGCAGAAAATCAGCTTGTAAGGCTATTCAGGAACTACATCCAGTTCGCTATGATGGGAGGCGAGCGTACTAGCCTCTACATAACCGCGGCCGCTGTGAGTATGAAGCAGCAACTACGTAAGTGTGTCTGGTAATGTAATTAGTTTATCTTAACTTTACGTTTTGATAATGTCAATTTTGTTTGACTTATTGTCAGTTTTATTAATATTTCATTTTATTTTCACACATTAAACAAATTACGTTCATAATACATTTTAATAATTTCAAACATTGTGTAATACTTGTATTTCAATAAAGTTACATTTAATTATTTATTCACATACCAATTTCAACATTATAGCTGATTTTACATTGCATTACGTTACATTTTCACATTTACTGTATCGACATTTGTTAATTTAAAATACTGTTTTTTACTAGTTGATTGGCTATACTATGGGGCAGTTTTTCCAATAGCGGGTGATCATTTATGAGACCCACTGATATTTTTTTACCTTGTGCAAACTACAAACATCTTTCAGAACCAAACACAACTTTTGTGAAATTGATTAATTTTACCCCACGAAGCTGTACTCTCAGTGGCAAGAAATATGTTTTTAAATGTGACGACACTAATCACCTTTGGTGTGTACAAATTTCGTTCCACATGGACCATTCTTTTTTCCACAATCAGTAAATGCTTAGCTCAGGGTAGAGTATAGCCAAATTTTCTTTAAAAATTCATAACTTTTAGATGGTTGCGAATCGAATTATGCAAGTTTGGTTTATTTGGTAGGTCTTGAGCCCCTCTATCACCTGCCTCTTTATTGACGTCTACTCCGGAATACGCTATATATATATATATATATATATATATATATATATATATATATATATATATATGCACACACGCCTATGAGATTCCTTAGTCTAATACATCTTCTAGCATTAAAACAAAACTATGTTTACAATTAAATAGTTTTAATAACTATAAACTTTTTTTAGGAATCCAATTTGAAATTTTTTTACTTGCCGTTAAACTGTACAGTTAAATTTAAACTTTTTTAAATGTGTTTATTTGAACCTTTAACTTTTTTAAATGTCGTTTTAATGAGTGTTATCCTATTTCATAAAACGTATGCTCTCACAGATAAGAATAAATACAAACACAAATGTGTCGTTGTTTACAGCAGATAAGTAGAAGAGTGTACCAGCTGTACTGCAGCACAGCGAACTACAGACAGTGGGAGTGCAGTACCTATAAGAAGCAGCTGGCATCTCCGTGTTCTGGGATGACAACTAGATTACCTCACTCTGTCTAGCCTTGCTGATTACAGCGTTACCTCGTTACCAGCCCACCCCCACCACCTTGGAGAGTTGGTGCAGGGGTAAAACACTCGACTCGCATCCGAAGGAACCCAGATTCATATCCCTGTTTGTTAATCCTGATTTAGGCTTTTTCCGTTATTTTACGAAGTCACAATGGTGGGATGTTACCTTATTATTGGATGTAGACAATGCCTTAACCTTTGTTAACCTAAGTTAGTAGTGACGCCGCTTATTAATTCACTGTCCTGGTTCATAAATAAATTTATAAAATAGAAATGACCCTTCACCAAATCCAGTTCGCTAACTGCGGAAGCGTTCCCTTGCCAAACGTGTTCGTAAGAGTTACGATTATCTTCCTATAATGTGTGTTTTCAATGCTTCCAAATTGTTATAGAACTAAACAAGCTTGTGAGAACAAAATCACAGTACAATAATGCTATTTATTTGCTATGTACTGAAGTTATTTATACTGTCAAGGGTTTTGGTTCAATTTTATAATCTGAAGATCTTATTTGAGTGTGTCTACTTTCACCGAAGATAGCCGAAGGGTTCGTTTTGAGATGACTATTGTTTCATTTCATGTAAATTACTTGTAATTTAGCCTAAGTAGTTTATTGTCGCTGCATCCTAACCTCTCGTACGACAGCCACAGATGTTTACAGTATTTCGGAATGTTTACATATGTTTGTATATTTGTAATATAATTGAAATACCCACTGGCATTCCAAAATGTGGAAATAAAGGCACAATTGCTAACCAGCAACAATTTATCTTTTAAAATCCCAACGCAAATAAATTTTCTATCCGAAATTTGCATTACGTCTTCCGATGTTGTCGTGCTGACGTCACAGAAACCGCTATGCTGATTGAATGAAATCTTTTGTTTTGGTCTCACAGCGGTCGTGTCGCTTCTAACGTGCTTGTATGAGTCCGGCATTGAATTTCAAAATTGTCTTTTGTTTAAGTTTGGTTAGAAATAAAATGCCATTTTAAGTTATATTGACCTAATCAGCAAATCAGAACAATTGTTTTTATGCTGGAAGAAACATTTGACCTCAGGGCCACAGAAAGACGTTAGCGTGATATCTTACTGCATTATTTAATTTATCTTGCAAATTTTTATATCAGAAATTATCTTTTCGTATGTTAATCTGAAATTAGCATACGCACAACACGAACTACTCTACATTTGCGCCCTGAGTTCAAATTTAGGCCTGTCTATGCATACGCAAACGTAAATTACCAGATAACAACATCCTGCCCGTGTAAACGAATTCTTGTTACCTACCTCGCTAATCAGGCAGCCAAAAACAAGAAAGAAATTTGTGTTGTAACAAAGAAACTGTGTTTTTATAGTGTACCGTGTTTTTTTTTATTGAGATAGTATATTTTGTGTGTGTGTGCCGTGCAGGATGTCACCAGCCTGCTTCGTGTACTACTTTTAATTTATTTGGTTAATGCAACCCGCTGACAATAACTGTCAAATTGGCTATGGAACAAGGAAAAAAAAAATATTACAATTATTATACATATAACAAAACTGCATAATGAAAACAAATAAATATACAAAGTAAAAAAACAAGTATCTAAAATATACTAAACTACTAACATGTTCACAATTCAGTTTGTTAATAAAGATACCCATGAGCCACATATTCAGCTATGGTAAAAAATTAATAGTTTAATAAGTATCCTTTAAGTTTAACTTTAACATTTTCACTATCGCAATCATAAATAAGTTGTAAAATATCCGGCAAAGTATCGTATAGAACAGCGGCTTGAACGAGAATGATGGCAAGTTATCACGCGTGTATGGCGGGAGAGGGTGGGAGGAGGTCCCTGGAGCATCAACAGCTCATCAGCACCCGCCAGGAGCCAGGGGTGTCCAGCACTGCTGTGCCGTTTGTTGGCACATGCTCTTTTTTTGTCTAGTTCGTCTATTCGTAGTGGTAACTAGACATTTTTTATTTTTTATTTTTGGCAAAGTTACTCCACCCCAGCACTGGCTATTTCTTTAATCTTCGGTAAACTTGTAATAATAGTAAACTGCATATTGTTTTATAAAGAAAATTTCAGGTAATTATTTACGTGCAGTTAATGCAGTGTGGTACAATTATGGAACAGTTCTTGTGTAATACTTCTGACCAACTCTAATCATGATCTGATAATATTTGTTTTCAAGTGAATCAAACAAATTTTTTAATTGGTGAAATTTGAATTAAAATACCATGTTTTGACTATTAAAACACATGTGTGTTTTAAAATATTTTGTTAAGGAAATATTGTTCGATACTGTCGAAATACTATTTTGGTAACATCCAGTAGCTACGACTCTATGCCGGCCTATAACCTCTAGGCATTCCTTTGTCTCGACCTTTTTGTTTCTTACACATCATGGCGTGAACATCAACCGAACACTTAGTGTTCTTTATCAGTTAGTAATGTCGTAATCCAACAAGTTTTCCGCCTAGGGTGAGTTTATTCTTTCAATTTATTATATTTTACGCCCTAGTGTTACATTGTTTTTATATTTTGTTTGCTTGTTTAATGTAGCGGTCCCCGCCACGCGGTTTCTACTCTTTGCTATGTAGAAGGAAGCCTATCCAGTATTTGAGGGATTTGGCTTGTCTACATCTTCCGATGTAGAAGTAACTTTATTGCTACTCGTCCTTTTGCTGTACCGTCATCGGTAGCCATGGGCGAGATGGAGAAGTAACATCTTTCGGCGGTGGCAAGAGTGTCCCCATGAAGGACAGCCAGGAAAGTCCAGCCAATATATTTATTTTCCTTCTCTCGCCCTAACTACTTGATGTGCATACAGCACTAATTATTCTATTTGAGACTTTATTTAATATTCGATCACAACCTCTGCAAAATTAACTGAACAACGAAAATTTAAAATTTCTTAAAAAATGTAATATTAAAATGTAAGTTAATTAATTAATTTTTGTGTTGGGGATCCCCTTGTTTTACTTAATTATGATATTCTTAAGCCATACATGCTTTTGTTGATTTGTTAATGTACCGTATTGGTTAATCTACATACACCAAATACTCATTGTGCAAAGAATTTATTGTTATCTAATCTACTGATCAAGGTATTAAAAAAAAAAGAAATTTTTTTGAATTATTACTATTTTATTTACTAGACCTAACTCATTTCATAAAGTTTAATATACAGAGGCTCTCATGCTCCAAATTTAAAATTAAATTAATTTTTGTATGGTATATTAAATTAATTATCTTTAATGTGAAGTGTTGGGGAAAGGAGGCTCGGCCCTTTCTCTGACTTTGAATAAGGAGCACTGATCAACAACTTGTGTCCACGTTAGTGCTGTTTTCCCCTTTCTTTGCTTGGCTGGCCTAGGAGCTGTCTTGATCGGTTTACCCTATTGGTTTACCCTTCCTGGACCTCCTAGGTTGGTTGGTAAAGTTGGGGGGAATTCCACCAAACAGTACACTGCGTAGTGCCTGAGTTATCTATGGCGTGGCGGGCGAGGTATGCGCCCTAGCACAGTGTTAGACGTACCATGTTCATGGAACTTGTACCATTATTTGACCTGGTGTACCATGTACAACGACGAAGGTGTCATGGTACGCAAATGTACCATAATCTGATTACCTGTTGGATTTCTGGCGATTTTCAATGTAATGTATACTCGACAAATCGACGAAAAAAAAAACCTGATACCTGCTGCAGTAATTCCAATACATCTGACGAGATGATGAAGAGGATGACAGGAACACACCCATATCCCGAGATTGACTCCGAGAAACACCCTACATACGAGAACACACCAACTGTGACAGACATATTTTCTTTCAATTCTGTTAGTGAATGATCATCACGCCAATCTTTCAACGCCAATTGTTCATAATTTTGTGATTTTCAAATAATGATATATTTCTATTTGTACATGTTTAATACCAGTAGTGTAATAAAACTGTTGAGAAATGAAAAATTGATAAACAAAATGGTATTTTTTGCATATTATAAAATACCATGTTTTAAGCCAATGTACCATAATTTTGAATGCTGCGCACCACAACAGAAAAGTGACGATCTAACATCACTGAGGTAGCATGGTCGCCACCCTCACACACACACACACACACACACCAACACACACACACACACACAGACGTGCTGTATCGTCCTACTGCTGGCGTATCTCCCCCTCTTACACTCCCACTTCCCCACCTGATGGGGACGGCCACCAAGTACCGGTATTTCAAATACGTTGCAGTATTTTTAAACGAAACTATTGCACATGCGCCCATTGTGCTGACGTATACGAAGAAAACACTTTTCGGAGACGGATGAAATGTCACTGTTAGTGAGTCGTGCTCATTAAAAACACTAAGCCCTCCAACATAGCTTTAAAAAAAAACCGGCCTTTTCAAACGCGTATTTCAAAATGGAGTAACCGAATGTATGTGAAACGCAAATAGGAACGTGCACTGAACCTCGTTACAGATTTCCCAACAAATAAAATTACATGGCGTAATGTATGTTATTATATATGTAATGTTTTGTAGGGAGTGTGTATGTGTGGGCAAGAAAAAACTAAAACAATACTAATAAATGACACTAACAATGTTGGACAGTGTGGGTTCACTTCATTACCTATAATACCTACTGCTGATGTCGTATATATCCTTTAATAATGTATTTCTTTAGGGAAGCAGCATTAGGAAAATAACGACTTAGAGTGAGAATTGTAGTGCTGTAAAACTGAAAATATTTCTTAACTCTCAGAGTTTCAAAAATATTGACTGCTATTTATTTCATCCTAAAAAAAAGAATTTAATTTACTTATTTAAATTATCCAAAATGTCTTAATGGACGCTGCAAGTGGAATAAAATATACGTGTACTAAAAGTTTGTTGTTCGAGGAACGGCCGAAAATTCGAAATTTGGAATGATTCAAATGAACAGTTAATTACTTGCAAAAATAAAACACCCTCACATACACTCTGACAAAAAAAAAAACATCTTTTAATTTGATTCAATAATACATACCTACTTTCTTTCTTTTCTTTCCTCGACTAATCAAACTCAATGTCAGGAACGGTAGATCAGATATCTATAAAAAAAACTACAACTTAGGATCACTGGGTTGGTAACGTTAAGTTAAAACATCATAAATAAAACTTTCCGCAAAAACAAATAACTTCACAAATACAATAGCAAAGTAAAGTATATTAAGGAAAATTCAACCAAACGTATTTAGCCATTGAACTGACGGTGTATTTCACGACATAAAAGTGTCACAGCTTCCAATATTTATAAGCTTCTTGGTAAACAACACAGGCGATTATTTCGGCACTGAAAAGCGATAGTGAATTTGTACTTAAAATTGCCAGCCTATCGTCTCGGTGGTTAAAATTGATCTAATCTCCACCCGTTGCTCGTGGCTATAGTTCAAAAGCCTTCGCAGCTGTTACGAAAAACTGTAGCCTGGGTTGGAGATTAATAAACAAATTCATGTTAAGAAATAACTATAACAACGTCGGAAATATGGAAAATACTAACGCATATAAATGAAACTTAAAACACACAAAACAATAAAATAAATAAACTGGACGGGAGCCTAGTCTACCTGGTTACAAAAACTAAAACACGCTACCACAGGGGCGTTTTTAACTATCGCAACTGAGTACCTATAATTACATCTATAAACATAACAATGACATTATAGAAAATTAATGTCATTGTTTCTCAAACGAGGAACTCAAAAATAAGAAACGAAAACCTTAAAAAAATAATATTAATTAGAAATTACTGATTACTAAAATATAATTTATGATAGCGAATTGCTACAATGGTCACTACTTACAGTCTCATAGTGCAAATGTATGGGTGGGAGGGAATCTTGCACGCTAGTTCAGCGCTTGGCTCATTGAGGTGATGTAGCATTTGATGCGCGCTTGAATGTCGCCCTTATAACTTTGTTACTTCCGCGCCTCTAACGCGCAGATAAGCGGTACCACTACAAATACTAGCACTGCATCACACATACGAGCCACAGAGGGAGGAAGGTTGAAAACCGCCACTGAATGTTGTGTCTAACGTTCCTGTTTGCTTTGAAAATCCTCAAACAGTGCACATATCATTTTTAAAATGGAAACAATTATTTCTTGTAATTACTAGCATAGTTTAGATTTTATTCGGTTATCTTATTGCGTCTGTAATCGATCTGTACTATGTTTTACCTTTGTTATTATCAGTAATTAAAAATAATTTTTAAGCATTGGAATTTTTTTATTTAGTTTGCTAACGGAAATTTACGGAATTTTGTGGAAAAGCATGTTTGTTCAACTGTTGCGTCGTATTTACGGTATCATTGCAAATCATAATTTTAAAAGAAAATAAGAATACAGCACAACCTTAAGAATATTATTTTGACATATAATAATTTAAGGTTATAATATTGGCAAGCCTGGGACGACTTGTTTGCTGACACAAGGAGAGTGTCATGGATGCCAACAGAAGAATGTTATTGAAGTAATTTAAATTGTAAGTATTATTGGCAAAGTGGGTTTCATAGAGAGAGTGAGACATGATGGTCAGCGCTCAACATCGAGGTCTTTAGCGCTAGTGAGTGGTGACATGAGGTGAGTATGGAGCAACGCCGGAATGAAGGGGCGGGGGAAACAGGAGATCCCCGAGAAAACCCGCCGACCAGCGGCATCGTCCGGCATGATTCCCACTCGCGGAAATCCTCGGACCGACCCCTCCGAGAATCAAACCCGGATCGCCTTGGTGGGAGGCGAATGGTTTGATCATTCGGCCTCCCCCCCCCCCCTGGTTTCATAGATATGTTACTTAAATGTTGATCAATTAAACATTTTTAGTAAAAGTGCAGTGTTTGCATATTTAAGTAACTGTGGTAGGTACGTAGTATCGTAAACCGAGGTTACATTAACCATGTAGGATAACTTTGTTTCGTTAAATTTTTTGTAGTTTCGTATAGAAATGGCAAACTGTAATTGTTTGGATTGAATTTAGTTATTGGGACACCTGACTCCCGAAGTATCAATTCCTTAAGCAAAGGAACAAAAAATTAATATACCAATTACACATTTACCTCGTTGAGTCAAAGTAACCTTGGTTTATTGCAAGCCGCTATTTTATACATTGGTAACTGCATGCACTTACTGCACCATTTGTTGAAGGTCACGAATCCATCTGTTATGTCGTGATCTTCAGGTGACAGATTGGCAGTTGTACCACTCCCACGTCAAAAAGGAGATATTATTTACAGCGAACCATACACAAAAACATTTAGTTTTCACGTGAGCGAACCACCGATGTAAAGGAATTATCGCCCTCACAGCATATCAAGCTTGTTACAAACTCGAGTCAGACTTGTCAAGCTGGCCAGCAAACATTTTTGTTATTTTCCTGTGCAAGTCTTTAAGAGAGCGTGTTACATAATTCAACGCTAAAAGCATTAATATATAACTGTAAGTTTCTTGAAGCCAATTTACGAAAATTAAACAATATCAATCCTAGACAATAGTTTCAGCTAACGTTTTAAATAAAATTGTTTCCAGTGTTACGAACTTCTGAGGCACAATCTCTGACGCCGGAACATCGTACATTTAACTGCGGCGCAAGAGATCACGCGTAACGAATTAGTAATTCTGGATAAATATTTACTCATAAAGTTGGCAAATACCATTATCTAGAATTGTCATTGAGTATTTTATCCGTATAGGCTTCGAAAAAAGCGTAGAAATCAATCGATGTTGTCAGTGTTTATTTATATACCACGCTCTCGTAAGTTTGAATCAAACTTTAATCCTAGTGTAACCAGTCACCGCATGACAAAATTTCAACAAGCTTGATTGATCAAGCTTGTACAAAGTTAGCTTTGTCTACTTACAAGTTAACCTGACACACAAGTTTGTAATAATAATGTCTTAATAATGGTTCAATTTAAACGTGAAACAATGTCGATACGGCAATATTGTTGCAAGCTTGCATGCTGTTCGGGAACAAATTAGTTGTGACAAAATACTTTCATCTCACATACACATACGTGGTAGCTGACAGAAGTTGTCAAACTTGCATAGCAAAAGCCGTCAACATTTGTATAGTGGCAGTTTTTGTGCTGGTAACACATTTCCCTAGCCGTTTATGAAGTATGCTTTTACGTTACATGAATAGAGACATGGTAACCCGTAGATCGATGACAACATAACGTCACACTAATGCAAGACTAAGCAGGTAACTAACTGTAAAACTGGTGTTTTTGGGTTACTTATGTAAGTGATAGGCCTACCGAGACATGTAATAACTAAATGAAGAATGGCCCAACTGTAAAACAATTTAACTGGTTGGCCAAATTTTTTCGTATATATTAATTTATTACGACAGGTGCAAATGCTATTAATTACTTGTTATAGTAGTACTGTATAACCAGAAACGAAATATTTTCTATCTACCTACCTTTCCTTTAGAGGCTCTGCAGTGACGTGTGCATCAAATGCCGCATCGCCGCAACGAGATAAACACTGAACTAGCTTACAAGATTCCCACCAATTCAGTTGTACTATAGGATTCTTAAACGGCTACCATACAATTTGATTGGTGGAAAGTTTGTAGAAAACTTCAGTTCACGTTTATATATGCGTTTCACGCACATCCTGCTAGTACATTTTGAAGTACGGAAGTCTGAAAATAACGGCTTTTATCTGTGTTGGAGGGCTTCAAAACAGTTGTTTTTTAAATGAACATGACGCCTTTCCAATTACATTCCGTCCATGTTTGAAGTGTGTTTTACTTTCGAATATTAGCATAATGGGCGGGGAATAGCTTCGCAAAAAAAAGTATTTAATAACACACTGCAACGCATCTAAAGAGCATGGTAGACGACGTCATTAAACGTTTCTGATAGTTACACGAAGCTTGTAGAAATATAACGGTTTCAAATGTTGACATGATCTTCCAATGTAAAAATATCACCACATTGCCATCTCTACAGTTGCTGTCATTACTCTCGCGTATCGTTACTTCGCCAGGGGCACTAGAAGACGGGGGAGGGGGCAGGGGTTGATAACGGCACACCAGACAAGCGGGTAGGTAACAGGGTGGGTGAAGAGTTAGTAGGGGGAGGTGGGGGAGGTTGGAAATTAGTTCTTCGTATTCAGGGGTTGCTGGGTAAGAAGGGCGAACAGGGAAAGATGGAAAGAAATGGTGTAAAAAGGCAGGGCGAAAGTAATGAGGTCGATTCAAGTTGGTTTCCGAACGTTGGCATTTCCCCGCCCCCTCCCCTTTAACAACCATCATGCCAACAATACCAGGGGGTCATCTGCGCTGCATAAACAGGTCGTTGGCTGTCGTGTAGTGTCGACAATGACTGCTCCTTGCAGCCCGCCTCTAGTTCTGCTGTGCAGAGGTGTGGGCGTTTGCTTCTCTGAGGCTGCTTGGTCCGGACGAAGCTTTGTGAAACACGGGCAAACATTTACTCCACAGCAATCATATTTATTTGTTAGATATATTTTTAAATTTCTAATTCGAATTTCTTTTAAGAGCAAGACAAAAGACACAGAAGCATCAAAACATACACATCTGTTTTCCTTCAGTAACAAATAATTTTCCATCGAATCGCAGCCCAAAAAACCTTTGTTTTCGTGTTGAGAAAGAGGGGCAGGTAACTGAACGCTGAATACTCCAATTAAAATATACAAGTTTTTAAAGTCGTTGTGGAAAAACTACAAAACAACAATCCTAAACATCAACCAACTTTATGAGCGAACATTTACCCAGAATAATGAATTTGTTAAGCGTGATGATATAATGCGCCGCAATTAAATGTACGAGATTTCGGCGTAGAGATTGTTCTTCAGAAATACGTTACTAGAGAATAATTTTTATGGCCAGAAAGTTGGCAAAACTGTTGCCTGTAATCGCAGTTTTAATTATTTTTATTTTTTTGCGGATTGCCTCAGAGAAACGCACAATTTTAAAATGATGTTTTGGAGCTGAATTTTGTACCACGCCCTATTAATAAAGTTAACGAGTTGTAAGGCGTATATTGAAGTTGAACAACGTGCAACTTAGATCACTTGGAACGACCTCGGTTGTTTCCCGGTCTGGTCATCCTAATTTCTCTAAATCACTTCGAGCGAGCTGTGAGATTGTTTGCCAGTATAGGTACTGGCCGATTCTTCTCCCCTTCATCTTGTGTGCCTCAACTAAGGCTGAGAAGTTGTTGAAGAGTATATAAAGCGCTCAGAACAGAAACAAATCATATACATATTCGAACAAGTCGATGTAGGTGAGCCAACATTTACCGCATACATTTTCAACATTTTTGTATAGTCTGTTGGCGGAAAAGTGAGCACTTTTAGAAAGAGCGTTTCTAAGGATAATGAAATGTATGTTTGTGGCCTCAGCCATTAACTTTTGGAATATTGTGAAATACAAGGTACTCATCTCAACTGACAGATTAACTCTCTTGAAAATACTACAGGAATTAGGATAAAACCAGAAAATACATTACCTTTACCAGCAGACATTAAATAACACCAGCTTATGGGTAAAGTTCGGAGGAATGATCTCAGAAAGTTTTGAAACCAAGACAAAAGTAAGGCAGGGAGATAGGAACTCTTTTATTTGTTTTGACTATGGCCTGGAATATGTTTTATGAGAGTGGCAAACGTGTGCTGTAAGACATAGGTGGGTAGGACATAAGTACCACGAAATTCAACGTGGATTAGCTGGTATTTGTCAACAATCTGGAATTTACTTATTAATATATAGAAATAGTAATATAATTCCAGTGTTCTCAGTAAAATGTAGGTCTGAAAGTGTTACTTAGTGAATATCCTTGTAAACTGTATATCTAGTTCAAGAACAAGTAAAAAGAATAATCTTAAGTACTTGGGGGTAAGGCTGAAACTCAATACTTCGGCTGAGAGAGTGCATTGTAAATCCGAGTACGCAAATTAGACCTCGCATACTCATTAACCCTTAAAATTATGTTTCCCACAACACAAAATTTAACACTACCTGACAGTCATCCACCTCAAAGCTTTATGTAGTATAGAATATATAATAAGTTATTCAACAAGGAGGAACCCGAAGACAAATTAGGAAGTAAAGGAAAGAGACATAACAAGGACGATATTGGGGCAGTCAATGAAATGAATACAAAAAGCTGCCCAAATCAGAAGAATTAAAGAAGGATCTGTGAAAATATCATGTACATGGCCATAAAAAGCCCTTTCAACATGTTATGACTCCAGAAGGCATCCTGCCATGATGACCAACCAGAAACTCACATTTATTTAAGTGCGTGTATTACAGAAATCCCTGTTCCCTACATATAGTTCGCCATATTTCTCTATCAAATACATCAAATTCTTGTATGTGTCTGACACTCACAGCTTGTTGTACTCATTGCCTCCTTGGTCTTTCTTTCCTGCTCATTCCTGGTGGTTCCCAACTACGTACTGTTTTGTGCATCTTCAGTCATACATTCTTTGTACATGGTCGTACCTCATTAATCGTCTCTGTTCAACCTTATCGATGATATCATGTCCCATGTTTATTCTATCTTTGATAGTTTTACTAGGTACGTGCTCTAGTCTTTATACTACACGATTTCTTCTCACCACACCCACCTAAGCAGTGGCGTACGCAGGATTTCATTTCAGAGAAGGGAGCGAAAAAATACAGCAAAGAACACACAAGTAAACAACTATTTTACATTGAAATCAATTACTTTTAAAGAACTTAATTATAATTGCCTTTATCTAGCTTCACACTTTGCTCAAACGGTTATAACTTTATATGAAAACTGCTCAGCATATGCAAAGAATATTCTGATTTGAAATAGCATTCAAGAAATGTTATATATTTTGTCTACTCATTTTTCGGTCCATTATTTAAATGTAAAGGATATTTTCATCCTGCCGAAAATTGCAGAACTGGGCGTTTTACAGTTGTTTTTAGACGTGAAAATCTTGGCACAGAATATTTTAAGTGGCACAGGCATGTGCAATACACATTTTATATATTATGTTATGAAATGATAGGGTGACAACTGAATGTCTCATAGAGGGTAGTTGTGGGTGAGAAGACTGCATAATAGTTCTGTGACTTGCACCTAGAAGCTATGGTGAGGTGTGGTGCCCGTGCTATGTCGTCCTTATAGCTTCCACAGTTCTAGGTTTATAACACACAAGATATATTCACCCAGGCGGCTACCTTACGGGCGCGGTCTACCGCTAATTTCATCACCATTTTTTTTGTACCAGATATTTTTTTCTTATTGAAGACACAAAATGTGACTAAATTTGGCTCAAATGAAATTTTTTTATCTCTCATAGTTTTCGCGTAATGGCTTGTTAAAGTCATGTTTTGCATTTTTTCGTTTTAACGAATACACTAAAACCAACTGGTAATGTCAAACTAAAAAAAAAAAAAACACAGTGGATAAAGACATTGCAGGCTACAATGTCATGCTCATAAAAATAAAGAATAAAAATTATTTGTATTACAACAATATTGAATTTTTTAAATTTTTATTTTAAGTTTTAGCATTTTTTTAAAATACAAATAATTTTTAGACTTTATTTTTATGAGCATGACATTGTAGCCTGCAATGTCTTTATCCAATGTGATTTTTTTTTAATTTGGTATATCAGTTGGTTTTAGTGTAGTCGTTAAAACGGAAACATGCCAAATATGACTTTAACAAGACATTACCTACGCGAAAACTACAAGAGATAAAAAAATTTAATAAAAGCCAAATTTAGTCACATTTTGTGCCTAAAATAAGAAACAAATATCTGGTACAAACAAAAATAAAAAGAAAAAAATGGTGATGAAAATTGTGGTAGACCGCGCCCTTAAACAAAGACAAGAAATAAATGGCGGAAATTAAAAAAAATTTGAAAGGGGCAGTAAAACATAACCAGGCATTCTAACGTATTAATTTGACTGTGTACCGACTTTACATTCTGTTTGAGTGCAAGCTATTACGCTAAAGATAACTGTTACATCAACAACACTTGCTTCAAAAGTTATCTAGTAATGCGTCCTATGATTGCTTGTGTTTCGTTTTTCTGTGCTGACTTCATAAGGAGTTAAACATATCAATACACGTGTTATTGTTGCATCACCGAGCCACGTGGAGTAACAGTAACACGCTGGACTTGCATTCGGGAAGACCCGGGTTCGATCCCAGGTTCCGGCCATTCTGATTTCTATTTTCCATGGTTTCCCGAAATCGCTCCATGGGAATACTGGGATAGATTCTTTACTAAGGCCATGGCCGATTCTTCCCCAGCTCCTGTCAGTGTACCTGTTTTACTTTTTATTTACGAATGGTAAAACCTGCTCGCAACCTTGAGTAAGGATTATTGATCTCTTGGACAAATAAAATGAATTTGAACTAACTATAGTTAGAGGATGATATATCGCGAAAATGTATTGTGCCAACATACCCTTGAAAACACTGTAGTTAATAACAACACGTATTATTAGGCGATGTACGTCTGACACAACGTAGAAGTCTGCAAACCAATAACATGCATCAAATAATACAACAGCGGTATTCTTATTGTCTTAGTCAAATAGGGTAACACTTCCCCATAAAGCGAAAGCCAGTAATCTTTTCATAAGTTGAATGTTCCTTGAAACCCAGCAAACAGTCAAGTTTTCCCGCGATAAATCATCCTCTCTAACAATAGTAGATAGATCAGACGTTATAACTTATGAGAGAATTATAAACATAGTTATACGTTACAGGAGGCTGAAATAATTCAAGTTGATAATACCTTTAGGACGCGAGTTTCAGGGTATTTCGTGTTTGAGGAAGTTAGAAATGAATTGAAGCTTTAAATATGTTTTTATACTAGCGTTATACATCCGTATTCTTCTTACTGCAACCTGGTTGGTCGGTTGTTCCTAAAAGTGCGAAATTTTGAACTTTACTAACCAACACCAACAAACCCCACCGGAAATTAGAGTTGAAATGCTTCTGTGACCAACACCAACTATAACCACAAAGAAACAGTTGTGCCATCACGCATTTGTTAACTTGTACTTACACTGTCGCCAACATCAACGACAACCGTCAATTGTACCAGAGGCGTTAGCTTCTCATGAAATCATGTGTTCTCAGCAGCAGTCCGTCTTGATAGGATATTTGTGACGTCATTCTCTCAACCTCCCAATGTTTACTCTTAACGTCGTGACGACAGTGGGTTTCTGACAGGATAGAAAGTTCCGGTCGTGACTCGTTACAGAGAAGAGAGTATGTGTGGGAGGGATGGAAGTTAGGAGGGGGGAAAGGAGAAGGGGTGTGGTAATATTCCGATACGCCAGCTCTTGGCGAGAGGAGAACGTGTTTGAAATACGTGTTAAGAGGGCGGTGCCCGAGGTGGTTGGCGGCCCTGGGATAAGAGCGGGAAAAATGTGTTCGCATTTTCCCCCGCGGCTGTTGAGGGCGTGCACGAGGAGGGAAGGGGGGATCTTGCCCGGTAAGCGCTGTATTATACGGCGGAATGGGAGAAAGCACTCAGGGCATGCCGGGAACCTTGAGGACATCAAGAAGGGGGAGGGGGGGTCCCTGTGACGACTTGAGGGGGGCTGTTTGCTGGCTCGCCGCTACTAGTCCTAGAGAAGTCCTCTGTCGCGTGTGTCTTGTTTTGTGTGAGACCGCTAACCTTGTTAACAGTATATTTATACAGGTTGTTAATGAACGTATGATACAAACTTGGCGAGATGAATCCTTGTAAAATATTAGGTAAAGTTTTATAGTGCAAGTGTTTGCCTGGTGCAAATCTTAAGAGGGCGTGGTACATAATTCAACGCTAAAAGAAAATAAATATAACTGGAGGTTTCTTGACGGCAATTTGCGAAAATCAAACAATAGCAATCCTAGACAATAGTTTTAGCCAACGTTTTAAAAAAAATATTTCCAGTGTTACGAGCTTCTGAGGCACAATCTCTGACGCCGAAACCTCGCCCATTTAACTGCAGCGCACGAGATCACGCATAACGAATTAATAATTCTGGATAAATATTTACTCATAAAATTGGCAGATACCATTATCTAGGATTGCCGTTGAGTATTTTATCCGTATTGGCTTCCAAAATAGCGCATAAATCAATTGATGTTTTCAGCGTTTGTTTATCTACCACGCACTATTAAGGCGCCTGCCTACTGCCCTTGTGTATGTGTGAGTGAGGCACGGCGGTAAGGGCGATGTTGACCGGCTCATCTGGTGCGGTATCGCCTCTACTACAAGACACTGACACGGCGTGCAGTGGTGTCGTAGATCACTCGCCTGACTGACACTTTCAGTGCTGACCTAATCTTTTCATCGATGAAAAGTTTTAAGCAAAGTCCACATCATGTTCCTAGAGTAGTTTCACACGAATCCCGTTGGTAGTTTTCCAGATGTATTAGGTTTTAAATGCTGTTTTAACCATCTGAGGGGGCTCCGAAATGATTTTTCTAATAAAGTCGATGTTTTGAAACTATTGTTCTGTCATTGTTTCATGTGTGTTTCTTTTATTCCATTGACACAATGACCACATGTGCAATAGTTTCGTTAAACATAAACGTATTTACGAACACTCCGCAATGCATCTTCAGCGCGCTGTAGACGGCGCACGTAACGGAGAAATTCGCGACTGAAAATTTACATTAACAACTGCATTAAGTTGATTGAAGCAACATTGAGGAGAAATTAGTATTTCGTTTCCGAAAGAGTTTGCATAGTAATCTAAACTCTGTGAGGAAAACAAAAAAGTCTCAAACAATGTTTCACCAAGTAGATAATAAGTTTGGTTAAGCCTTTCCTGGCACACAACTTTTAAAATTACATTTATTTCTATTTAATAAGACAGTTTGCAGCAGGAGTCAATGCACAGCTTAGGTCGCCTTAACTGTCAAGTGAACAATATCAGAGATAATATACGTATAAAGTCTGCAGCCTTACATGTAGGCAACAAGCGATACACAGAAGCTTCCAGCAACTACATTGTATAACGAATGTGAATGGTTTTGGAAATCGCTTTTCAGTAATTGCAGCTGTTATTATTACTGAATTGCACACGAAATCATCATTCATTAATTTTAATACGTATTTTAAATAAATTTTTATTTTCAACAGTCAATTTTCAATTGCTAATTTCGCTCTTAAGATTTGCGGCGACTAATAACTTTCATTACACAAATTCAAATGGCTTTTACGAGGAATAATCTCACAAAGTTTCTAACATACTTTCGTGAACATCTTGTGTGTTAAAAGACATTTAACTTCAAAGTAAGCATCCACGTTTTTAAAAGCACAACACGTCTGTTAGAAATTGCTTTCCGCGCCTCTCGAAATTGCTGAAAATGTCTTTTCCCGACTACGGTTCGTATAAAAAACTTACTTGATTGGTAAAAGAAACAGAGAATTATTGGTTTGAATTTGCATCATACTTTCAACATATAAATTAGTATGATTACCAGTTTAAGTCAAAATAGAAAAAAACTGCTACGAAATATTGCTATCAGCAGTATCGCCGGAGTGGCTTACCTATTTAATGTCCTGAGCTAATAAGCTTGGCTCGAAGACATCTCGCAGCAATGTCGCCAACTCTGTCGTCTCCCACGTCTCACAATATTCTGCTGCTTTGACACACAAACAATTACGTAACTGTACAGAATATTCTAGAACATTAAGGGTATCGCCTACCTTCACCGGTTTGGTGCGTTAGAGGATCAGAAGAGACGGAGCTATATGAGCGACCTTGAAGCGCGAATGCAGTATCTCATCGCCACAACAAGCCAATCGTTGCATTGTTACTGTCGATCCACTTTACTATGGGAGTTTAAGAAGTAATAATTTAGTTTTATTGGTGGAAATTCTACAGCAAAATACAGCACACGTTTCTGAGGTTCGTTTACATCCAATTAGAACATTTTTAAGAACAGCAGTCTGAATCGGCCGTTTTTAATGTTGGAGGGCTTATGAACAGTAATTTTTAATGAGCACCGTGGCTTAAGGGTGTTCAAGTGCAATAAAATCATAATTTTATATTTATATGAGATAGCGTTAGTTTTGTAGACGGTACTTGTGGGTGCAGTTTCATCTTACAATACAATTTTAGCTGGCGTAGTTTTCTCATAACGGTCAAAATTGGCGTGTTCTGCTGCCATACAAATATTAAAAACCAACTGACTTACGTAAGTGATATAGTTCACAGTGAAATAACATACTGTGGGCTACGTAATAAAATATTTGGAAAACACATCACGAACTGTTTTTGTATTTTAAAAAAATGCTAAATTTGCAACTTTTTTTTCCAAATATTTACGATTTTTTAAAAATTAAATTATTACGTTGTTGTTTTCTTAAATGTTTTATTGCATAGTTCTTGGGATGTAGGTTCACAGTAAATTATTTTTTAAGGTCAGTTGGTATACACAATTTGCATGGCAGTGCAACAAGCAAATTTTGACTTTGACACCCCGTTATGAGAAAACTATGAAAGCTAAAATTGTTTCATATGAGTAAAATGTATTCACAAGTATCGTCTACAAAACTAACAGTATTTCAAAAAAATGTAAAATTATTATTTTATCGTACTTTTACATCCTTAACAATAACATTCCGTCCTAGTCCGAAGCGTGTTTTCCTTTCGTACGTTGAAACTATGTGGAATGGTTTAGTAAAAAACGCATTATCCTGCACATTTCAACGCATCTGAGGCAAGTAGTAGACGTCTCCCTTAATAACTTTTTCTTTCAATAATTTCGTAATTACCATCCACGTGTTAATCTCAACACAGATTATAAATTTCGTAGAACTTAAAAGTTGACGTTTACAGTGAAAGAAAAAAAAATTTTTCTACTGTTCTAGACGAGGCGTTCTACAAAAGTACTGAATTTACAACAAACAGCTGCCTTAACCAAGGCTTCTATAGGTCGTTCGGGATAAAGTGAGCACTAAAATTTTACCATTTGAAAAATATCACTAGTCATTACTGCATATCATTCTACATTAACTATAGTTACCTAAATTGTTGTTTGGTTGGCAGAGATGTTACGCAATATAGTTCCGTGTATTTTCTTATTTAAATACAGCCATACTGAAACAAAAGCAACTGAAATCGACATAAGTGTCTTTCATGTAAGTAATAAACATTTAATTTGATCAAACTGCAAAGATTTTTACTGACATCACAATTTATCTTACACGCGCAGACATCAAGTGACTTGTCCAGAGAGGTTAGATATATTTTCCGTCGTTAGCTCTTACGTGCGGAAAGATATGAATTAGCATAAGATAGAACTCTGGCAGGGCTTTTTTTAGTGCTCATTTTATTCCGAACCGCCTATACAAGAACTTCAAGGTCACGCCAGGTGCTTAGCCATTGCTTTTCATAATATATTTTTTTAAAGCCACCCGGTTTTCATATCGAAAATTTGCCAGAGGTTTTGTCACAAATATAAAATTTATACAAAAATCTTCTGGGTAGCAAAAACATAATAGTTTTTCAGATATATGCATACAAAATATCAACAGTTGTTTTTATTAAAATAAGTCAAACGCGAGCTAAATAATATTTAACAACGAGCAGTGTAATATTTGGTAAAATCAGTACATAGAACAGCAAGCAGTATGACTGCTCCTAATCTGGACTTTTTCAAAGCATTTTGTTTGAGTTTTGAGTTTTTTTGCATACATGTGAAAAACTACCTACCATGGAATTCACAGTGACGCTGTCGAACTTCGCCCTTGGTTTGGTTATATACGAGGCTTTCATTAATTTTCGATGTCGATGTGGAAGAAGCAAGGAGGAGGGGAGGTGTTGTCATCCCTGGGGTAGCCGATGATGCGCGTGTAGTCCTGGCAGGTCGTGTTTTCATCCCCCCGGAGCCACGACAAGCGCAGAGTAATTAGTCCTGTCGCCGCCTGGGCTGACCTCCCTTCTAGCACGACTGCATTGCCGACTGCCCACCTTCCAGGGGCAGTAACACTTTTCCTGTGCTGACCTCTCTCGTAGCAGTACTGCACTGCCGGTTGCCTCTCTTCCAGGGCAGTAACATTTTCCCTGTGCTGTCTTCCCTCCTAGTAGTACTGCACTTACCGGTTGCCTCTCTTCCAGGGGCTGTAACACTTTCACTGTGCTAACCTCCCTCTTAGCAGCACTGCACTGCCAGTTGCCCCTCTTCCAGGGCAGTAACATTTTCCCTGTGCTGTCTTCCCTCCTAGTAGTACTGCACTTACCGGTTGCCTCTCTTCCAGGGGCAGTAACACTTTTCCTGTGCTGACCTCTCTCGTAGCAGTACTGCACAGCCGTCTGCCCCTCTTCCAGGGCAGTAACATTTTCCCTGTGCTGTCTTCCCTCCTAGTAGTACTGCACTT
>PNEQ01121214.1:7505-21496 GCA_003012365.1 Medauroidea extradentata
TATGTGTATGTGTGTGTGTGTGTGTGTATATATATATATATATATATATATATATATATATATATATATATATATATATATATATATATATATATATATATATATATATATATATATATACATACATAATGTATGGCTTTATGTTTAATTTTTCTGTAGAAATTGTTTTATCAGGTTTGTTTGTATCTCAAAGAAGGATAATTAAAAAGAGTGCTCATTGTCACAGAAATAGATAAAGAAATTTCGAAGTGAGGTTATAAATTACGGCGTGCACAAACGTAAAACTGTGGTTGCCTCGGCAAAATGTACATACATCTGTGTACTTCCAAAAAAAAAAATTACTAAATTTATGTAAACCAAATATTTTGATGTCAGGTGTTAAGTACATTGCCAAGTTAACTACATCTTTGGTTGGATCTACAAAATTAGGTGTGTTGCTTTTGGTATTTTATTCTGGTAACCAAATATTTTCGTAGCTGAAGTAAATATTTATTTCACCATAACTACAAATACTCGGTAAAAATATATTTCAGTGTCATTAAAACTTTCCGTCAGCAGTCAGGCGAGTTATCTACGATACCTTGCTCGCCGTTTCGGTGTCTTGCGGTAGAGGTGATACCGCACCAGATGAGCCGGTCAACATCGCCCTTGGCGCCATGCCTTACTCACAGAACAATACGGCTAGTGTGCGGGCGCTTATGAAAATTCCCCAGGTTAGGGTAGGTCAGCCAAAATTTCGAGTTTAAGATGTTCGAAATTTAACCTATGTAAAATTTATTTGTGTTCGAAACTTCAAGTGATGGCCACACGATCAACAACAAAAATTAGAATTATATTTAATTATAAATATATTACCAATAAAGAATGCACTTTAATCGTAGCATTTAGCAAAATATATATCATTCTGAAAATATGTAGGCTTTTTTTTATCAATTTAAAACCTTGAATAGCATTTCAGGGGTTATCGAATCCTGGTAATCGACAACACCTGGTCATGTGAATGAACTAACCTACCCTACTGCAGCGAGAGAATTGTCATAAGCGCCTGTAGTAGTTAAAAATACCCTATCACTGACCACTAAGTGGAGCTGCAGATGTGCACATAAGGTACTCAAACAAATAACATATCATTGCACTTCGCTAGCTTCTAATTGCCGCATACGTACAATTTTCAACCGTCAAAACTGTGTACAGTTGGTGTCATATAAAACAACAACGCGCTATCTATTAAAACATTATTGCGTGAAAATTTCGTACTTTTTATCGACATACGGAAACAAAAATTACGTAAAAACTTAAAAAAAATATTGCCGTCTTGTGAAATTACCGTATATTTCAAAATTCAATTGTAAATGTCAAAAGGAAGTAATTCACCAAACAATCTGTCGATAATACACGTCACGTATTCTTTTTGTATTATAAAGTGTGTTATGTGAGTTTTTTATTCGTGCCTTATAAACATCACTGCAGTTTTAATAATGAAGACATATATTAGTGGTTCGAAAACCATGCAAGACATTTTCACTGTTCACGTCCCAACGTCACATAACCTAATCCGCAGGTCTATAGAATATGTAAACATTACCGACACGAGGACGGAACGAAACAGATCAATGAATTTTGGCTCGGACGAACTGGAACGGAAAATAGATACACGGAAAAATCGTTCGCAGTAGCTACAATATTGACGTGTTAATGTCTCAAAATACTTTGAGAAATTAGAATATTAGATTTGTTTGTGATATTTTCGACTTGTTTTTACTGTGGTAATTATTACTGAACTAAACTTTAGGTATTTTCAGAGTATCGTAAATCTCTAAATACCGGCGAGTGTACCAAAAAAACTCGTACGTTTGACAGTGCGTCAGTCGTCAAATAACTCGTGAATCAACTAACTGTACGGACGTGTCGTCCGCTAACCGTAATTATAGTATTAATCATATAGCGTAGTAGATTATCTTTGCAACGTCTCTTAATATTATATATTTGTTAATAAAACTCTCATTAAGTGATGGAGTGGTAAATTTATATGTACACGACAGACAACAAGGATCTATTTCTTACGCAAGATCACAGTGCACGTCGTTCGGCAGCCAATGAACGTGTTTGTTTATAATTTGCTTTGTTTTTCCTCAAACTCAGGTAAGAGTGAATGGAGAATACGAAAATGTTTTCACAGTTACACTTTCTACCGTACAGTAGCTCAATGTAGGCCTATTTTTGTATCACACGTTTGTTTTTGTCTGATGTAAAGGTTTTGGAATTTTAAATTGATGGAGACTTTACCACTCACAACTTTAATAACAACGAATAATTTAACCATATTATGCATAAAGGAACCGAGCACGACATGTTATTGTTCTGAAATTAGTAGCAAAAACATTAATTTAAATCTTAAATATATTAATAACGTATATGTCCTTATACGGAATCATGTTCTGCAATTTTGTCATGCATGAAATTGTAATTAAATGCAGATGTTTATCATTGAATCTAAATTTTCTCAGTTGCATTCCAATGGCGCTTGGTTCTTTTATGCATAAAATGGCTCAGTTAGAAAATGGAACATTTCGAGAGTTTATTTACCCATTTGTCAGAATACGTTCTTATGCATACTCAGCCTCGTCAATTCGTTCATTGTCTGTTTCAGTGAGTAGCAGTTAGTGTATACACGTGACAGTGCATTCTATGATGCAGGTCAGTGATGTCGAGAATTTTTCATCTCCGTAGCAATAATAATTTAAAGTGGATGGTATACTGAAAGGTTCAAATGAAATGAAATTAATTGGCTGGTACGATATTGCAAAGTAACCTTAATTTACGGTACTTATATTTTTTACACAGACATATTGGGCGACAACTTGACGCTCACATGGGAGCCAGTTTTGGAAATAGAACATTAGACGTTTACAGAGTACAACGAGACCTAATAAGGGAGCGAGTATTCCCTCAATAATTCACTGTCTACAGTAATAGAACGTTGTTCCTCAGTTCTCTCTCGCGCAAATACAGCGTGATTCATGCATGGAAATATTTCAGCGCGGGTGAAGGGGAGAGAGAATCTCGAGGGGAGGTAATCTCGAGTGCAGTCTGTTTGTCAGCGAGTTACTTGATTACGTATAGTTCTAGGAAGCAAATATGCCGCTCCGACAACAAACTCCGCCAGACGTTTTAATTTGCGGGAGCGAGCGACTCTGCAGCGTCGACTTTCCCAGCGGTCACGCCCCGCTCGGCCTGGCGCTCGTTAAGCGAAGGGCTTATTTACTTCGAACCCTGTCGCGATTATTTGCCGAGTGGCGTGGGTCATGGTTGCAAAACGCCCGGGAGGAACTAGCAATCTTGCGATGTTCTCTAACTGCAACGAACAACGGGCCGAGGAAGAGAAGGGGCCCCAGCAAGATAGGGAGCCGAAACAAAGAAAGGAAATTCATTAGGTGAAGTGGGGAATGTAAGAAACACTAGATTTTCTCCTCCGAGCGCCGGGAAATATGCATCTTCACGATTACCGAAAGCTCCTCAGAGATGAAGTGCTTGTCGGTCCCAGATGAAAGACGGAGTCTTCTTCTATCGCAATGACTAGGACCACACATTTTTCGCGCAAATAATCCGAGGTTAGTTGTATTTAAAAACAATATGGCTCGGATCCGTTTCCGTGACTGGAATATTAGAACTGATGCCCGTTCAGTTGCCTGCCCTCAAACCTCAGTCGTTGACTATAGCGAAGCGTGGTCGTGTTACAATGCAAGCGATTTACGATCTGACTGTACGTTCTGAGCTCGTGGCAGTTGTGTTGCTGAGACACATTTTATATTTAGAATTTATTGGTTTGTGGACGTACGCCATTGCTCATGTTTTTGCTGATCAAACCTGTGTTTGATGACAAACAACGAAAAACGAACAAGAATATATATATATATATATATATATATATATATATATATAAAACTCACACAAAAGTAGAAAAACAGCAATCCCAGAGGTTTTTATCAGTTTTTTAAATAATTGCTACTATAGACAACAAAGAATTCTGGAGATAGAATTCAGTCGAATATCGTGACAACGCCCAGACACAGAAGACAGGCACAAATATAGAACCAGATTCCCAATACGAAAAAAGATGGAAATAGAGAAAAAACAGTGAACGGTGGACAACAAACACAAGCAATAGACAACACAACACAAGTAAAACCAACGAAAAAAATGCAATGGCGTACGTCCGCAAACCAATAAGTTCTAATTGTAAACTCCCATTGCCTCAAACATTTAAAAATCTCACATTTTATATTGTTCCCATTGTAATTGCAATTAGACACACTGTTGTTTGATAATGATTTCCCGATATCTGTAAAATTCGAGCACTTTTATTAAAGTTCATGAATCGCTAATCGTAATTTTTTTCTGCGCCAAAGCGTTATGAATCATTTATCAAAGCAAAATAATAAATATAACTTGTTTAGGTAACGAATACGCGCTGTCTCTTCGGTTAATTTAACATCAACAACTTTTAATTCTTATTTTTAAAAGAACTTTGGTAGCAACTTTTCCAAACTTTATCCAAAAGCGATTGTTATATTAGCTAAGCGAATTTTTTAGAGTTGAACATTGTAGCACGTTACACAGCTTCTAAAAACGTAACACGCCAAATGTAGTCACAAACATACAACATTACAATGTGTAGTTACGCTTGAAACATATTTTACTCATACATTCGGCGAAAAAAGAAGCCACTTGTCAAAGTCAGGTTAAAGTATATGGCAGTAGGTATATAGCATTTAATTACATTGAGAGTTTTTGTGTTCATAGATTGACTCGGTTACAGTATCCCTCATGTGTGAAACGTTCAGTAAACTGATTTTTCCAGGGTTCTTCCGAAAACATTGTAACTTAAGTTCTCCCTACTTCTGTCAGTATTTATTGAACATGACCACAATATTTTTAAAAGGTATTAGTGATTTTGTGGTTACAAGTAAATACATATTTATTTCAAACAACTTTTCCATTTATATGTTTGAATTAAAAAACACGTATAATGGATATGTTTTATATAGGCTCTATCACTGCAATATGATGGTAAAAATAAAATATGTACACGTCGAATGTTTTGAGCTAAGGTATACAGAGAGAATAAGAGTGTTTTACAAGAATCATAATTTGTTGATTTATAGAATGTAAACGTTGTTTGAGCCTGTGCACGTGTGTCTGTTCACAAAAGTGCTGCGCGAATTGTTGGTGTTAATTTAAGCTGACTAGAAAGAGTAAAATTATTTTTGATAAGACTTCCTGTATAGTAGGTAAAACAAATTGAATGCCAACCTTTATGTAATTGGTATAAATGTCTGCATAAGAGTTAGCCAACTTTTACAGAAAATTACTAACTTCTGGTAAAAGAAAATAATTTACTATGTGAACCATAAGTTTTGAATTCGATGGGAAACATTTAAACTTTAGACCTTAACCTCAATCAGCTACAAAGGGGCGAAAGCATAAACCAGTATCGTATTTTAAGTTTTACTTTGAACGAGGCTGACACGAGACATAGTAATGTCCCAGAACTATCTCGGGTATGTCGCTTGTTTTCTTGACTATTTTACAGTACTGGTGAGATAATACATATGCCATTTATGAAGGGTTGTTATCGTCGACAGCAGTTAAAAAATAGGAAAAGAAAAATAATAGACGTAAATAGTAGTAGATAATAAAGTGAAGTTTGCTGTAAAAAATTATGGTAAAACAAAATGAATAAAAATTGTTCATTTTTATCGTCGGATTGTATAATCTGCGGTCCTCATGACTCAAGTCTTCGATCGTGTGTGGAGCACCGGAACACCCTTGTTCAGGTCACGTGTGAGAACACGTGCGGTGGTCGCCGAGTTTGAGGCGCTAACTCACTCTAGCAACAATTGTTCCATTTAAGCGCAGGTGACTAGCAGTGCTAAATTATTTCCTCACAAAACTCTCAGTTATTTTAGAGTAGTTCAAAACTAAAACAACCCGAGCCAAAGTTGGCTCCAAAACTACGTAGCAAGTTGCATCTTATATAATTGTACGGCGGTTATTTAACACCGTTCAAAAGTTTGCTAACAAATAACCAAAAACTATTAGTATCATAGCAAAATGTTTACTGTCCCAGTCCAGTAGAACACTATAATAACATAATAATCGCCAGGCATGAAACAACTGAATTTGAATATAGCAAACAGTCAACGTTTCCCATAAGACACACAGTAGCGTAATAGCTTGCAGTTCCCTAGTATAACGACAAAATAACGGGTACATATGCAAATGAGTACTGTATTTTTAATTATCTACGCCAGTACAGTGTTATGAGCTGCCGATTTCTTAAAATATTTATGTATTGTTATAAAGTTAAAATAATCAGGGTCACAAATCGAGGGTCATAAAGTACATCAAATTTACCGCGAAAGAGGTGGATGCAAAATAATACATTCAACAAATAAGACGCTTAAATGAAGCTTATTTTTCACAAAATTCTAGCATTAATTAACACACGCGAAAATCGACACGAAATTGTATTGGAAAGGAAGCGTGAGTATGCTGTATGTTTTATACTGGTAGTTCTATCTACATCTCTTCAGTTGGAGTAATGAGTCAAAATTTGTTCGGTCGAAATTTAATTTAAGAGAAATACGTTTCAAGATGTGCAAACATACTTTACCTGGTAATATGATATGCTAGTTACTCGACAGTATTTATGTGATAAATTACTAAAACAAGAACTTAATTATTTTTACAGTTATTTACTCTTGGAGGGCAATCTTGTTTAGTATGCGTTATGACTGAACCAGAGACAGCTTGGAGTAATGGGAGAGCGCATTACAAAATGTTCAGACAATGACAAGAAGGGTAAAGGATATATATTCTGCGGGTAATGTCGGCAGCAAGTTGGACGGATGGACGTGAATTCAGTCCGCATAACAGGTGTACAGGAGTGTGTCGCATTCAAACCTGGCAGTCACGTTTAGACACACCGACCACGTCCACGCTGTGGTGGTACCCCTTCCTTCGTTGAGCGCCTGTAGAATGTAACCGTGCAACCCGCACG
Source organism: Medauroidea extradentata (assembly GCA_003012365.1). Taxonomy (NCBI): domain Eukaryota; kingdom Metazoa; phylum Arthropoda; class Insecta; order Phasmatodea; family Phasmatidae; genus Medauroidea; species Medauroidea extradentata. Next base: position 14,569 of record PNEQ01121214.1, read on the forward strand.
ACGGACCGGTGTAGCGAGTGGCAGACCTGACGTACGTCACGGGGCGCCCGCACGTTCCGTCTGCAGTGCCGACCGCAAATGAGATAATCCCCTGCAACGTGTGATGAAGCCACCCGCAGAACACAGAAGCCTATCCGGTGGCCTTAATAATTTGTAGCCGGCGCTCGTGACGCGTGGAGAAGAGAGGAAACCGTTCTTTATTAAATGAATATATGGATGGAAGCATATTATAATGCTACCTGAGTCAGCTGCCGGCTAGTTTATGTTTATTGGCAGAAAATCTTAACTATTTTACCAAATCGACTATCAGTATTACGGAGTTAATTAATTCTATATGACTTTTATTTTAGCAGACTGCCATAAACATAACTTGCATACCTCAGGGAAAGTCAATAGAAATAAATAACCTGAATTCGAGAAGAAATTTCAATATTAAATGCTGTACTTCGTGTAGAAATTATTTCACGAATAGTAAAGTGTTACCAGCGAGATTTTATTTGCCAGATAAAGAAGAGAAAAAAATGCAACAATTTTTTTTTTTTGCGTATTTAAACGCAGCACTGAAAATTATAATTGACATAACCTCCTGTGGTAATATTTACGAAAGCATCTGTTACAGACAACTTGTAAGTGTATATATTACTCACTATGGGTTTCTGTAAATAAGATAAAAGTAGATTCCTGTTGTATAAGTGCCATTCCGTTAAGATAATGGCAGCAACCTTGTCTAAAAGACGCTATCATCTACCGAAACCGCATTAGTACACATTAATTTCGAAAGAAGTGATTGTTGCTGCGCTGTATGAATGTTTATATTACTGTGAAGAGAAATTCATACACCAAAGCTTTTTGTTGGTTTTGCATAATAAATTGGTGTCTTAGCAGAACAGCTTTAACATGACTGTATTGTTCCCAGTAGCGTATATATAGTAATAAATCAATAAGCAAAAACACACACTATATTTTGTAGTTTGAATTGTTGTGGAAACAATCCTAATGAGACCGCCAGATAAACCAGATTCCAGATTGTTGTCCTACTGTCTTCATTTTAGTATTAATTTCATTATAAGCACTGGCCAGAATATCTGAGAATAAATTAACTTATTGCAGGGAATACGTATACTGTTAATTCCACGTGAACATTTGCATATTCGTTAATAAACTGCTGAGCTCCTTAAGTTAAGAGTTGTGAGGACTTAATTAACTTGCTATGCGTATCTGCAGACTGAATATTTGTTAATTATGTATGCACGGGCATGATTACAGGCTAGCAACAAACAATTACAAGTACATACACACAAACCCGGTACCGACACATTCATGTCGATTCTTGAATTCAGGAGTGTGATGTCTCAAGTTGCAACAGGACGTCTGTTAATAAGGCGACAACTTAAAAAATAATGGTAACTAAACTCTTCTGACTATCCACTTTTTTTAAAACCTTTAAATGCATAAATGCAAATCTCCATTGTTTGTTAAAATGTTCTCACATATTTAAATGGCATGTATAAATTTTACCAATTGAGTGTAATTTTGGCTTTTTTTTTTAACTTCACTGTGTCATAAATTTTCGGTTGATTGTAAATACACCAGTACGTAGCTAACCCACGATTCATGTTTATATTCTCATCGCTGTCGACGAGACGTTAAGGATTGTAAAACTAAATAACAGTCTAACAGTTTCACAACATAATTTTTTATGTTTATTTTTTATAATTCTATAAAACATTTTAGTTATTTATTTAGAGGTATTATTTACTTTCCCCGGTTTTGCATCACTAGGCCTGATAAGGGACGCAATACAAACTATCCAAACCTAAGTAAACGACACAAACATCCACGTCCGTTCTTGGATTCGAAACCAAGATTCCGTACACCGTAGGAGGCAGATGTGTTGCCGACTATGCTACTTTTAAAAACGTCTCTAGAGATGCGTGATTTCCGTAATAAGTAATTTTTTTTGTTAGAATGAAAAAAAAAAACTAAAATAGAATAAAAATGGAGCTAGGAAGTTTTCATACGAGGGTATCGCCTGCTATTTTCTCTCACCCCTTCCTAGGTTCCTTGCCGAGCGCATACAACAGCCGTGACTCCGCCCACCTCTCTTGTCGGCTGACGTTTGACCGGGCGAAGCTAATCGATAGTCATCTGGCTTGACAAGAGCAGCACTTATTCCGCCCCGTCCAATAACCGATCGCGTTACACGCCGGGGCTCGTGATATATATTCCCTCCTGAACCGTCCACTATGTCAGCGCTGCCAGATGATGCCACTCCGATACGGCCAGCGCTCGCCGACACTTATCGCCCCTTGAAAAATCGAGGGCCGGCGTGGACAAAGCTGCTTTTCGACGCGCATTATACAAGACGATCGAATATCGTCGGCAGTGGGCGGCTAGGACACGGAACCTTAATAAAATCAGTGCCAAGCTTTAAAAAAAAATTCGCAGGTCGACACTACGTAAATTGTCTCTCATGGATCTCAAGTTTCGCGTGTTCCGGTGACGTCGTATTTCATTGTCGGTACCGCCTTTATAAATGACTGGGAGTAGGTGCTCTTATCTGTGTTATATCATATCGTTTACACCTGTGCGTCGAAATAATGTGAACGCTCTAATGCGACAGACAATTTTGTTTACTTCATTATGCGTTTACCTGGCCACACAAATTAAACGTTTGAAATACCCCGGTTACTTAAGGGCGCGGTCTACCGCAATTTTCATCGTCATTATTTTATTTTGTATTTGTACAAGATATTTTTTTCTTGTTTTAGACACAAAATGTGAGAAAATTTGGCTCTTATGGAATTTTTTTCTCTTTCATAGTTTTCGCGTAATGGCTTGTTAAAGTCATATTTTGCATGTTTCCGTTTTAACGACTACACTAAAACCAACTGATACACCAAACTCAAAAAAATCACAGTGGATAAACACATTGCAGGCTACAATGACATGCTCATAAAATTAAAGAATAAACATTATTTGTAGTTTTAAAAAAAAATTGAACTTTTTAAATTTTAATTTTCAGTTTCAGCAATTTTTTTAAAATTCAAATAATTTTTATTCTTTAATTTCATGAGCATGTCATTGTAGCCTGCAATGTCTTTATACACTGTGATTTTTTTGAGTTTGGTATATCAGTCTGTTTTAGTGTAGTCGTTAAAACGGAAACATGCAAAAATATGACTTTAACAAGCCATTACGCGAAAACTATGAGAGATAAAAATTTCACAAGAGCCAAATTTAGTCACATTTTGTGTCTTAAATAAGAAAGAAAATATCTGGTACAAATAAAAAATAAAAAAATGGCGATGAAAATTGCGGTAGACCATGCCCTTAAGGGCGCCGTCTACCCGCGCGTGAGAGGCTCAAAAGCGACGTAATAGTAAGGTCGACCTTGAAGCGCGCATCAAATGCCGCGTCGCCTCAACGAGCCAAGCGCTGAACTAGCGTGCAAGGTTTCCGCCGAACAGTTTTTAAAATGGGACTTTCAGCGACAACACTGTATTTTTACTGTACGCCATGAAAGATAAAGGTTAACTCTACGGGCCTATTTTATTCAGAGGCTTCCGAAAACGAAACCTCTTACATAAAAATCGCCGTGCAAAGTCCCAATTCAGTCATTTTCGCACAAAAAAAAAATACTTGTTAGAAACGAAAGTAGTGTGTGTCAAATAAATAGGCCTGTGTAAGGGTCCTTAAATGTTTTTCGTAGACTAACCGCGTGACGACACGTGGAATGGTTTCCGAATAAAATCAGGATTGTTGATGGTCTGCACGTCTATTCACTATCCTAGTAGACGGCGCCCTTAAGGGTCCATGGTAGATAAATAAACGCTTAAAGTGTCAATTTAATTATATATGTTTATTAAAGTCGATATAGAAAAACTACAAAAGAACAATCCTAGTTATTGATATTTACCAACTTTAAAAGCAAACGTTTTTCTAAAACGCCATATTCGCTAAGCGTCATTTCTTCCGCCGAATTGAAATGTACAAGCTTACGGCGTCGGAAATAACGTCTCAGAAATACGTCGCTGGGGGGAAATTTTTGTTGAGAAAGTTGTAAAAAACCTTTGTACAGGATTTTTATTTTTTGATGTTTGCTTCGTGGCTTAGAGCCTCCTACTATTTATGATAGATGAATTTAGCATTAATTTATGTACCACGGTCCTTTAAATTAGAATGGTATTTCAACATAAACGTACATGTTATTAGCAATTAACGAAAGGTTTTTTATGACAGTCTTTTCAAGAAAGTATATGCTGAATAAGTTAATACTATTACGAGGTTCGCAAGAGAAACGACGGCTCACGGACCTGTAATTGAAATCCACGTGTTCAAATAAAACGTGAGCATTAGCAACGCTTATTCATTACCGTGATATTTCATGTCTTCTACTTCAGCTGTTTTGTCGGCTATTGCCCACCCAATTTGAGACATTTACTCTAGAATACCCGGTTTTAGTGTGAGTGAAAGATAGATTTCTTTTAAAATTTTTATTAAAATTTTTTGTTGTTAAAAATTAAAGTACTTGGTGTTATGTGAATTTTATAGGGATATTAGAAAATTAAGTGAATGTTAACTCTTCAAATGTCGACAGCAATTTACAAATGACTTTTAAAATAACGGAAGAATTTTAATTTTAGATGTCTTACAAATACCATAGAATCGTTGCTCATTTATCTAGTCTATTATTTGAGCACAAATTAGAACCGACCTCTGTATTTATTTATTTTGCTTCAGTGTTATGTGTATGAAAAAAGGAATACATTTAATTACTAAACACGTGTACAAAAAAAATATTTTCTCTTGGTTACAAGTGCTCATGAAAAATATGTGCAAATTTCATCTCTCGGACAAAAAAAAATAGCGTGAAGCCAGTAGCTGTCACAGGCGTGGTAGCCGCGAGATTTTTTTGTCCATTACGCCTTTCTGTGATGTCGTTTGACTCGCATAAACATGCAGGGTAAACAGGCGCGCGGGAAAACAAAAACACGCAGAGTTGGCACAACTGCGCTCGCCTGCGACAAGTGACGAGCAAACGAGCGACACGGAGGAGAATCGGCGCGCGTGCCTCGGGGCTCGCTTTGAATTGTTAATTGTCAAGTCTCCGCGCAAAGTCTGGAGCGAGGGAAAGAACGGGTTGTAGCAGGGAAAATGGCCGCCTTGCAGCTTCGGACGTGTGCAGAAAAAAATGTCTTCTTGGGTGTTTGGATAAAGTAACGTGCAATAGGCGCCGCATGGTAAGTTAATACTTTTAGAAGCGAACTGTTGAAAAATTCACTAGGAATACTTCTAATTAGATTTGGGCGTTTCTCTAAGTCAGTTTATTTTCGTTTCTTGTATAAAACCGTTGTATGCAACTGTGCGATTGACATGTCACTGTATAAAAACTGTGAAAGCAACAACATTTTCATTACTATAAAAATAGTCAAAATGTATATCTACAAAACAAACTATATTTCGTACAAAAACAAACATTATTGAAAAATTTAAATTTGATGGTAACTCCCTCCTTAGTTGAAATCACGTAAGTTTTTTAGTGTCCTTAGAGGTGGAATTTCAAAAAAGTTCTGGAACTGTTTTTTAGGGATATTCGTTGACTTGATTTTGAAACAGCAGTCAATTTGATATCACAAAAGTTTTTAAAAGTTATCGTATATTATTTGGAATTATATTGTACATCTATAACTACCTGAATTTTTAAATTTAAAAATAAGAACAGCTAATATATAGAAGAGATGATGTCATATTGCGAAAATGTTTTGTGCAAACATACCCTTGAAAACACTGCAGTTTCTTGCCACATGTATGATTGGGCGATATACGTCTGACACAACGTAGCTGTCTGTCGACCAATAACAGGCATCGAATGTTACAATATCGGGACTCTTATTGGCTCAGTCAAATAGGGTAACAGCTCCACGTACAAGCGAAAGCCAGTAATCTTCTGGTAAGCTGAACGTGCGTTGAAACCCAGCACACAGTCAAGTTTTCTCGCGATAAATCATCATCTCTAATCATCATCTCTGATCATTATCTCTAATGATGGTTTATCGCAAGAAAACTTGACTGTTTGCTGGATTTCAACACACGTTCAGCTTACCTGAAGATACTGGCTTTAGCTTGTACTTGGTACTGTTACCCTATTTGACTGAGCCAATAAGAATTCCGATATTGTCATAATCGATATCCCGTTATTGGTCTGCAGACAGCTACGTTATGTCAGAAGTATATCACCGAATCGTATATGTTTCAAGAAACTACTGCTGTTTCAAGGGTATGTAGGAAAAAAACACTATCGCGATATACCATCATCACTAGATGAAATTTTGTAAGCTTTATGCTGATGTAAAACACCTTGACATCTCACCTGATTTAAGCGCTATTGAGGATTGATGGAGAAACATATTTCACCGACTTACCATAATTTTCAAATTTGAAAAAGAGAAAAAAAAAACCTCAGTTGGTGTCTACGGAGTAAGGGAAAGACCCATTCAAAATTTCATATATCTAGGTCCAGAGGTTTGGACTGTGCGTTGACGAATATATGAGTGTGAGAATGGGGTTCTTCATTTTATATAGAGAGATGTATGTATAGGTGATTCGGAATAAAGTCCGCACTCAAAAAAGCCCTGATTAATTTCTATTTTCTGCCAGTTTATATCTTTCCGCTACATGTAAACATCAACATTGCCATGTGCTTTTATTTACATAGGCTTGTACAATGTTTACATTTACGTTACACTGCTCCGATAAATTTTAGCTACAATATGTACTCATTAAATGCACGGGTGTTAAATATGTGCTATACTCAGTAGTAATCATAGTTATAAATACCTGCTAGTAAACGTCTTATAACACTGGTTTCTCTGCGTCTACTCTAACGGCGCTCTTACCCTTACGAATCTCGTAAATGCATGCACAA
>PNEQ01121214.1:21596-51427 GCA_003012365.1 Medauroidea extradentata
GAACTTTTAAATTAAAACCGCCACTAAAAACACACACGACACACGCAACTCAAGAATTCAAGTTCCGTTCAGCATACTGCAATGAACGACGACGACGCACGTAAAGGGAAACAATAAATAACGTATTTTCTTAATGTGTGAAACAGGGGGGAAAATTCTGTTTCTATTTCCAGATACTCAGGCTGGCGATCATAAAACAAAACAACTTACATTACTATTGACTTCACATAATTTATCAATGATATTCATGAACAGTCACTTCTAATACTTTATTTATATGTGTTTATCAGAAACCGATATTCATTACATAACGGACAAACAAACTGAATGACGCAATTCGCTTCCAAGCGGCGAAAACCTAACTCTGGTGCCATCTGTCGGTGAAATTTTAAACTACATGTGTGGCGCAAAGAGTTAGCGGCGTCTGCCAACGACAATCGACTCGGTTGCGTCGCTTTCTGCTGCCGCAAATTAAATAAAAATGTACGGTTAGTAGGTACGTCAGTAAGAACTTAAATAAATATTTTTCAGTATATTAAATACAGAGAGGTCGTTTGCAATTGATGTTGTTTCACTAATGTTGTGTTCAAATAAGAAAATTCATGGAACTACATGCAGTTATTCGCTACCAACCATACAAACAATAATGTAACTGTTGTTAATGTTGACTTATATGCAGTAACGGCTAGTGATTTTTTTCAAAGGTTAAATCTTTAGTGCTCACTTTATTCAGAATGGCCTATAGTGTCAAAGTATGATACACCATTGTGTCAAAAGAAGAAATGAAAAATGTATGGAGGTATGTAGAAATTGCTATGTAGTTTCAAAGCATTCTTGTAGTCAGCATCGTATTTTATGTAATGTAGGTATGCAATTTACGACGTTTAATAACGTGTCGTACGCTCGTTGGTTTATAAAGACTACCAAATAAGTTACTAATTCAGCAGAAGAATGAGTATGTGCATGAAATATCATCTTACAAATTTAATAAAACATAAAATATATACCGTTTGTATTTTATAAGGTAAATTATACTATCGAAGCATGTGTAAATGAATAGCTAGAAAATATTTTGCGAGCCTGAAACTCGTTCAAACAAATAAAATAACAACGCAAATAAAAAAATCTTAACTCAATATTACTTTGCTGACAGCATCATATGTAGGAGGCCGCGGTGGGCGAAGCGACTAGAGCACTCGCCTCCCCACCAAGGTAATCCGGGTTCATTTCCTAGCGGGGTCGGTCCCAGGACTTTCACATGTGAAAATCGTGCCGTACGATGCCGCTGGTCAGCGGATTTTCTCGGATATCTTCCGTTCCCCCCGCCGCTCCATATTCACATCACGTCATCCTTCACCAACGCTAAAGATCTCTTAATACAGAGGAAATTACGTTCCAATAGGTGGCTGAATATAAAATACTGAAAGTTGTTTAAACCAATTAAATAACAAAGAAATCACCGGTAATTAAATTAAAACAATTTTTTAAATACTTCACGGCCTTCTAAGTAATGTAACTTTTTAAATAAGGCTGTGCTTTATCCGTTGTCAAAAAAAAGTTTGCTACGGTTTTAATGGACAGATAACATTTTAGTAGGCTGCTGATTGGCTGTATATCACGTGATTAACGGACCCACAGACGAAAGGTGGATGACTAGCTTTAGCTTTATACGCCATTTAAGAAGGGGCATGCCGTTTATTTTTTTGTTTAATTCAATGTTGACTGTATACTATCTGCGCCAGAAGTCCTAGTATCTGAGATTACAAGGTGCTGAGGCCCGGGAAGTGACATGCGAGGTAGTAGAACCGCTTTTACTATAACATTTAAGACAATATTTGTACTTTGAACGATTTGCCAGGAAGCAATATTGCAAGGTTATCACATTACAACAAATAGCCCACGTAACACGTGCAATCCCTTACTACTGAATAATAAGTGCTAAATAACCTTCATGGGATTTTGAAATGAATTATGTATGTTACCACGAAACTAACCTTGTGGCTCATTTCCTTGAAGATTGCAAGCACATTGTTTTATTATTAATATTATAGTATTTTTTGTGATGGACATAGTGGACGTGAAGATGACAAAACAATAAAATGCTGTTTTACTGGAATTTCTGGTTAGAAATATTATTTACCCTATTTTATTTTTATGTCTTAGTAGCCTATTAAACAGATTCTTGATTATTACACAAAGCTTACATTGCAAACAGCACCGAGGCTGTTGTAGCAATTTGTATGCCGCAAGTATGTTGCTAAAATATAATATTTTAGTTACGTATAACTTATGGACTGATTACTTAAATTACAGCGTGTAGTGTTCTTGTTTTTTTTTTATAACTTTTTTGGGGCTAGGCTCCTGGATTTTTAACTGCGTCTTTGTAAAACTTCGCTAAAATGATTTTCTAAAAAAAAAACCACTGTTCAAGCAAGTTTAATATTTAGCATATCTAAATACGAAAAATGCTTAAATTGCACCATTTTACACCTTGAAATCCCAAATTTTCCAGAGTGATTGCTGGTGAAGCTGGGTTGCCCCACACGGCGAACGGAGGAACTATGAGAGAGACATTCTATTACTTCTGAAGATAGTTTTGGAACGAAAGAAAGGACCCCCAGAGGGGTTCAGTGTTTCAAGATATACCCCCATCCCCCACATTCCGAAACATTCCTACGCCACTGCCCTCAAAACATTTCAGTATCGTTGCTGTCGAGTATTTTTGCTGCCTTACAAACCTTTAGTTGCTTTATACACGCACTAGTTGTAAAATAAAGCCGAGAGACAGTTAACACTTTATTAGAAAGTGAAAGTAAACTATCGACTATTAATACACCGAAATAAGATGTGTTTGTGGCACAACGTCAATATTTTTACTCTCCATTAAATGTATAATTACTTATGAACATGGAATATTATCCACGGTTATTCTATAATAAATGCGGCTAAGAATTTGTTAACCGCAATATCTTGTTGCGAGTTGTGTCCTTGTTCCCCATAGCCTTCGCTTGCCGTTGCGTGACGCCTCGCGCTCATTAGTCACCTGCGCGAAGGCCTGCCTGCCGAACTTACCCGAAGCGGGACAAATTTCCACCTTCACGAGTTGGCCCATTTATTGTGTCCATGACCGTACAAGATCTACTGCTATATGTTTCCTTTTCCATTATAATATTGCATTACCAACGGTTACTGATCTTGCCTTGTAATATTTTGAGGAGTAGATAATACAGTTACATCAAATAATTTTATGAGAACCATAAATATATGTCCTTTTATTTGTTTCGAAATGCCATATTCGTGAATGTGTTATATTTTTCCATAATTTACACTTAAATTGACCGGAGAGGTGGTATTAAATTACATTTAAGGAACTGTGAAAATTCCATTTGTTAAACTTCTACCACTAAAATATACATAACAAAAATCAACAATATTTCACAATCCTTAGTTTTGAAGAAACTTTTAAATTAAATATCGATTTTTCTCAAAATTGTAAAATGCACATTCGTGGTTCTGGCATACAGGGGACGATATAGAGTAATAAAAAATAAGTTCCGTTACGCGCATTACGGTTCTCTACTCCCAGACTACTTTGACTCCCTTTAAAGAATGATAACTAAATGTTTAATGAAAGTGTAAGAGTGATTTGTACATCACACGGCGCCAAGCCAGCATTCTCCTTTTTAATTCAACCAGGCATATTAATTAGCAATATCCCGTCATAATAGTTGTACCGTGAGCAGAGCTACTATCCTTAGTGAAACATCGTCTGACATTCCATAGTTTCGGTCTTTTATTATTCGGCGTATTTCGTAATTAACGTCGTTTTAATGCCTCACATTTTTTTATACATTCTTGTGGTGTATTCAAGGGCTAGGGGATTCTTCTGTTCATCTCCGCTTTCTGCCAAGAAACCCCGCTCTTGTTTTCAGAACTATGCAACCCAGCAAGCATTTTTCTCTGACCACTCTTGTCGGCTTGGCAGCAATTCGCGCGCCATAAATCACGGCGAAGGGCCGAGTCCCAGGGCTGCCACACTCAAAAATGTATTTGGTTTGGAAGGAAGGGGAAAGATGGCTTCTCATATTTCGCTCTTCACAAGACTTGTAGTATGAGGGATCGGGAGAAGGAAGGGCAATAAATAAATAAATCATAAATAAAATAAAAAAATAATCGCGGACGTTAAAATACGGTCTGGTCAGGTTTTGGTTTGCGTAAACTTGTTTGTATAATCTTACGCTGCTCAATACAGTTGATTGAACTGGGGTTTTTGTATTAGATTGGCAGTTAAGACTGGTCAGGACTGAGTGTCCATTGGCGACTCTCTACACGAATGAAAAAGTGCACGTTCTTCCCATTTGAAGGTATGGCCAACATAGTCTTGCTTGACACGAAAAATACGACTGTCGCTTCAGTCAGCCAACGTGTTGGGAAAGGTAGGATAAGTTATGACTGGAGCAGCTTCTGGTAGAAGATGCGAGAAAGGTATTCCCCCGTGAACACCTCTGCAATGCAAAATCTTGCACAAGACGGCATCATGTCCGAAATTTCCCGCTGGCTCAATATAAACTGCAGACTGATTCAAAAGTGCAAGTAAACACTTATTTATAGCCGAACAACAAACATCAGTAAAATGGCTTCCAACAGTAGAAGTCAATATATCCCCCATTGTCTTCACATTGTTCATATGATCTGTATACACGACAGTAACACTTAAGTTGCGCAGAAAAAAAAACTCTTTGCAGGCATTGGTCACTGGTTTGGTTCCCGGCCAATTAGAGATAGATTTGTAAAGTGGATATATGATCATTGAAAGAACTGTGGAATGGGAGTGCATGACTGGATTTAGGCTGTTTACTTGGACATGCTCCATTGCAAAATAAATTAATGTCAAAAGAAAACCAAAATAAGACAAGAAAACATCAATAAGCAGAGTATGATTTAGTCATCAGGATACATACACAACATAAAAATTCCAAAACTGGAATCGGGTCAGATAAAACAAGGAACAAACAGAAAATAAACAAAATAAAAATATGAAACGGAAAAAAATTCAATAGATATCTGACACAAACAGAAAATCAACAAACGTCACAAACGATGAGACGAAACAAAACACAGTAGTTTTCCAGAAAGTCAGTATTAATGACGTTTCGGGAACTGGAATCTGTTCCCGTCATTAGGTAGACACACAGGGTTCAGGAACACGAGTGCGACTAATGAGATTTATTTTTAATTTTTTTTATTGTACTGCCCCTCCTCGCAGCACAAGGTGATCCCCGACCTGCCAGCTGGCTTGGCGGGACCTCCCGGATAAATGGGGGGTGTTCTCGGGGGAGGAAATAGTACGTTTCAGCCGCGAGGCTATACGCTAGTCGTCGTAAAGTGTAAATAGTGACCTTGCATTCTCCGTCTCGCTCAGTTAAGAGTAGGAGGGAGAAGCCCGTGGTCCGCGGTGCGTCAAGCGCTAGGGAGAGACTGCAAAGGCCGTCGATTTGGTCTCTTGCAGCCTTTAGCAGTTATGGTGTGGGAAGCAGCAGTAAACCAACTGGAGGAAACCTGCTGCCGGCAGTAAAAATGTTGCGAACACCCTTCTCAGAAGGAGAAGGGGCCGAGGTTGTCGATGTACATCTCGTACTTGTGAAGCCGCCTCCAACCGCCTTGGAGAAGGCTCATGTAGGTTGTGGCAGTGTCGTAGCATCTGTCACCGGAGCTCGTTGGTGCATCACAGGTCGTTGATTCAGTCGAGCAGGTATCTCATCCCTCGTTGAGCAGACAAAACCTTTCACAGACAACCAGCCGCCTTGGCGGTGTTGTAGTGATGTGAGGAAATGCAGTAGTAGCAGATCGGGTTTAGTTGCCTCGGCATGACTGGCACCTACGTCCAGTAGTATCCCTCGCAGACTTCAGGTCCACCCACTCTTCTTACTACAACGACCCATGATGACACTTCAACGACTTCCGCCAGTTGGTCCGCGGGCTGGTATTGGGTATTTCCAACCACCCCAGCAAGCTGGGATCCCTTATCCGCCACCCAGGGACGCGTCGTGTCGCAGATGGTCACTGCAACTGGAACTCCTTTTGTACACATCCCGGAAGTAAGCCTCGCTGCTGCGTCCTGCCAGTGGACTCTCCACACTTCGCTCTTTGCACCTCAGGATCCCTCCAGTCAACAGGTCACTTGGCGCGCGTCCCGACGGGATGTGCACAGTCCGGAGTCCTGCACGAGACTGATGAGATAGGAAAAACCATGGATTTATGTGGGTAAAGCCCCTTATCCTGCTAAGCCAACGGAAAACAAGCTGTCTCCTGATTGGTCGCGCAGCATGTATTGACTATGATTGGTTGTGGTGGGTTGAGTGTTTGTTTTTGTTTTCTGCTGTAAAGTTGTTTCTCTTTTAATAAATGGGATCCACATATTTTTTAATTCAGTACTCTGTTGACTGAAAATATAGCTATTGCTAATAATAACGGCTGATTCTTTTATTTTGTCACTTTCCTGTGTAAGTGGTTTAGAGTCTTCCCAAAGAATTTTGTGGCTATTTTCCCATACATGTTAGGCCAGTATAGATTTTTGGGTTTCGCCTTTTTTGCAATTGTTTTTATGTTCTTTGATACGGGTTGATAAAGCTCTGCCAGTTTCACCAATGTACATATGGTCACATTCGCAGGGTATTTGATGTACACAGTTGTGGGTTTGTAGTTCTTCTGTGGCTGGTTTCATCCTGGTAACCATACTTTTAATAGTTGCTTTAGATCGGAATGCTGTTCGAAGTCCGTATTTGTTTCCAAGTCGTTTTTTTTTTTTTTTTTTCAGAAACGCCTCGAACATACGTAATAACTAGGGTTCCTGGTGGTTTTTCTGTTTCTGTGGGCTTAAGTGTTCTGTTAGGTTTCATGTGCTGTTTGATTGTGTTTGTTGGGTAACCATTGGCTGTGAGTTCTTTTCTTATATGGTTGTGTTCTTCAGCTACACGTTTCTTGTTGGAACAAATAATCTCAGCTCGGTTGGCTAGTGTTATAATTATGCCAGTTTTAGTGCTTTTTGGATGGTTGGATGCAAAATGTAGGTATTTGGCCTGTATGAGTTGGTTTCCTGTATACTTTGGTTTCCAGACTGCTGCTTTGCCTGCTGACTGGTACGTCAAGAAAAGGAATGCTGCCATTGGTTTCTTTCTCATAGGTGAACCTTAATGACGGCCTGAATGAGTTTAGAAAGTTAACAAATTCCTCCAGGGTTTCAGGTCCGTGTTGCCAGATACTAAAAGTGTCGTCTACATAACGAAGCCAGATTTTAGGAGGGCTAATTGCTTTGGCTAAGTGCTTCCTGCTCAAATTTTTCCATGAATATGTTCGCCATGAATGGTGAAAGTAAAGAACCCATTGCCATGCCGTCTGTTTGTTTGTAGAAACTGTCATTAAACTGGAAATATGTTGTGGTGTCACAGAGGGTAATCATTTCCCTGATGGATGGAATTGGCATGGTTGTTCTGTCCTTTAGGTTTGGGTCAGCTTCCAACTTGGCCTTGACAATGTTGAGAGTTTCAGCCACAGGTACATTGATAAAAAGGCTTTGCACATCGAAACTTACACTAATTAAAGTACAACACTATCATAACATAAATTTAATATGTGTATTTGTTTCAAAATACCGACGGCAAAAGATAAGAAAAAAGAAAAATATATATTTTTTGTTGTAAATGTGATTAAAGAAGTTTCCAGTAAAGTGGGCCTGTTTAATGTGTTATACACGTTAGTGGTTGAGACATATTTTGTCGACACGTCCACAGCTAATCGTTTCAGGTCATTCTAGCGTAATTTTTTTTTTTTTATGATTTGCCCGTTACAGCGAAAATACTGAAATATTTAAGGAAGTTATTTGCTGGCATAAAAGTAAAAAATTTCTAGTTAACTGCTGTCAGCAGAAAAGTTTACTGTGTGAAATGCGAGGGAAGTGTATTTGCTGGTGTGCAGACGCCCTAAGGGACAATGCAGATAAATTCAGGTGAGTCTGGTAGTCGGATGTATGGCGTCTCGGCTCCCTTCTTCCGCTCCTCTTTCTGCGCCACGGGGTTAAAAGAGCTGCGGCAATAGTTGTACGGCGTGGAAAGGGGCTGGAGCAGTAAGAGAGGGGCTTTCGTCCCGAAATGGCGAGCACCTGCTAACTTTCTCCAGGCCCGCCAGGGACCAGGTGGCTGTGTGTTCCGCCCTCGCGAGCTTCCTCTTCTCCTACCACGAGGCGGCCTCGGCCTCGTCCTCGCTTGCGGCGGTGTGGGGCATTGTTTGTCGGAGCCGGGGCGAGGTGTGTGGTTGTTAGCGTGTGTGTGGGTTGCAAGGGTTGAGCAGGAGTTGGGTAGAAGGGGGAGGACCGTACAAAGCTCTAGTTGCGGAACCTCACCCTCTAACCGCTAGAGACCACAGACCGCGATGCGTCTGCACCCTCCGACGACGCCATAGCCGTGTGCTTTGCTTCTCCTCGCACCGCGGAGGGCACAGTGCGAACATGTGTTGGCGTCGAAGCCACCCGCTCCGTGGGCGGCTGTCTGCGGTGTCGCCAGATTATGTAGCAAGTGTCATGATTAGAGATGATGGTATATATATCGCGATAGTGTTTTGTGCCAAGATGCTCTTGGAGACGCTGTAGTTTCTTGCCACAACGTCTGCCAACCAGTAACAGGCACCAAGTACTACAATATCAGGATTATTACTGGCTCAGTCAAATAGAGTAAGACTCCACGTACAAGCGAAAGCTGAACGTGTGTTGAAATCCAGCAAACAGTCAAGATTTCCCGCGACAAACCATCATCTCTAGTCAGGATTATACAGAAAGTGATCCAGTTATGATTATTCTGGGGGTTACGTGTTTGAGTCATATTTTACTGTACATTGAGTTGCGATTGATTCACGAGTCATGATTATAATTTGAGTCGTGATACGAGTCGTGATTATACGCCGAGTCGTGATTATACGCCGAGTCGTGATTATACGCCGAGTCGTGATTATGCGCCGAGTCGTGATTATGCGCCGAGTCGTGATTATACGCCGAGTCGTGATTATACGCCGAGTCGTGATTATACGCTGAGTCGCGATTGTACACCGAGTCGCGATTATACACAGATTCGCGATTATACACAGATTCGCGATTGTACACCGAGTCGCGATTGTACACCGAGTCGCGATTGTACACCGAGTCGCGATTATACACCGAGTCGTGACTATACGCCGAGTCGAATATTGCTAATTTGCAAATTGTGACAGAGACATAGTAACTTTCTGAGTGTTCAAATACAAACTACGATGTGCGCAAACCTTAAAATTTGTTTGTACCAACGAAAGTGTACCGTAAAATGTGGTTACTTTGTCTATTGTCGTGGTTACTTGCACAACAGTTTTGGTTGTAAAAAATGTTTGCAGATTCTGAAATTGTTGACGACTTTAGCATTTAAAGCATTAATAATAAATAATACTTCAGAGTCGAGGGTATTTTAGTACTTTTTTGCCTTGTGAAACTAATCTGCTGGTGCAGTGTTATCAATGGTGTTGCAAAGTAACCTCACTTTACTGTACATGTTTGCATATCCAAACTAATTTCGGTACAGTTTTGTATTTCTGAACAAATCGTTATGTTTAATCAGCCCAATGTTTTTTAACATATAGTACGTACTTCGTCAACTAAACATAATATTTTGAGAAAACAAAAATATAAGCATTGTAGCGTGTGATAGAGCTTGTTCCGATAACAAATTATGTTAGTATAAATACATATTTATTTGACTCTATTTAAACTAACGTTTATTAAGAAACAGTTTTCTGTGTGTGCCACTGAATGTGTCCTGCATTATTTATACACTCTGCTTCCCACACAATTTTCTATTATTTGAGCGTTCAAGCACAGCAAATGGAATTTCACCTAGGCATTAGCTGGACGAAGATTCCCGGCAATTTGGTTTCTATCATGCGACCTCTTGGTCCTCTGATTGTGTGTAAGTAATTCCAATATAGCGCAAGCAGGCGCCGAGCCAGAGCAGATTCTGCGCCGCACATATAAGATAGTGTCATTTAATTGGCCGCCAGAACTGACAGGGATACATGGAGCCATTGATTTTTGGTCACAAGAATTTCACACCAACTGAGGACTTAACATTCAAAAGGGGCAAAGTACCATTTTCGACAAAAACAAGTTGGGTACATAGAAAAGTGCCAAAACATTAGGTCGAAGACATACCTGAAGTGCTATCTCCTAGCACATTTAAATGGTTCGAGTAACATCTACGCAATCTAGTTCATTGAAAAAATATATATTGATGTCCGAAAGTGTTTTGTATTAATTACTGTTCGATTGCTCCTATTTACTACTTTCCTGTTATAAAAAAAATATGTGAACGCATTTGGATAATTCTTTGTTCATTTTTAGTCGCAATATACTGTTTTCGTAATTATCTCTAAACTCACCTTTTGGCACTTAGCCCCATATGAATGTTACGGGCTGAATTGATTTCATTTCCTTACCTGCACATCTGCGTCTCTGCTCCATGGTTATTTGCAGCGTGTCTTTGTGAAGTGACGTCTCTAATTTGACTGTACTCAAGCGTAGTAAGGTTACTGCGACACCACACATCTGTGATTTGCGTACTGAACCCTAAGACATGCAAGAATTAAGGGGTAGTGTTTGATAATTTTCTTGTATTTTTAAGTCTTGGAGCCATAACATTTATTCACATTGTATTACCAACATTTTATTTTTGACAAGACATAAAATATATTCTTGTTAAATTGACATAAATAACAATGGAATGTTTATTTAATTTGTCATGCAGAATGATTACAAGAGAATTATAGGTTAAGACATTGATTTTTCTTTTATTTCAAACAATTGCAAATAACTATAATAATTTTTTACCAAATGCTTTGAAAAAAATTTGAGACTGCACAGTCATGCGATACACAATTTTCCCAGAGCGTTTTTTTAATAATGTCCCGGTTGCTAGCAAAAAATTATTTTGCTTCATTTTGTCTTATTTTGACAACAAAATATTTGTTATATCAGGTACAAAAATCTAAAAATCCATTAGGTGTATTGCAACAGGAAAACTCTGATACAAACTGTGATATATAAGTGTTAAAACTACGTGAATGAATTTATATGTGTATTAATTTGCGTTAAAAAATATATATTTTCAATAACACTGCCTAACTAAAGAGTGAGGCCTTAACTTTCAAGAATCATTAAAAGTTCAATATAAGGTGAACATATAACACAATTAGGATCTCCAGAATTCATAACAAATACCTTCTATGCCTTAATATTGTCACATTTACCAAAATTATTTTAAAGCAGAAGTTATTGCAAAAAATCTGTAAATAAAATGTATCATCTATCTCCCCCTTTAAAAGCATCCAGCCACAGACTATTAAGTGGAACTGCATAGGCTATATGCACATGAGACATTGAAACAAGTAAGTGAAAAATTCTGTTCAACAAACATTAGTGGCTCTAGTAAAGAAGATAAAAAAGCGAGAGACAGTACGGAAGAATGAACCCACGTACCAGACGATTGTTGGAAAGCCTTGCTCTCCCCGGACAGTAGAGCCGATGTCAAAGGGCGTGGCTCGAGTGATCTGTCGGACGGCTTGTATTTTACAGGGTAGATTGAATGCCCTCCTCCCTCCAGACGTAATCATGGTCGCCAGAATAGCTCCTGCAGCCCCAGTTCCCTGCTGCCTTTTTCTAAGTTGTCTTTCCTTCTTCATCGTGTTTCTCTTCTACTTCCCATCCTGTCCCCTCGAGTTTAACTTTCCTCTTTCTGCGCTCGTACGTCTGTCCATGTTTTCATATTGTCCTTTAATTAAAGAGTTAAATTGGTATCTCATACGATCGCTGTATGTTGGCTAGTCACAGTAAAGTAAGCATTTTTCAACCAATGGTTATTTGTGTTTTCCTTCCAGTCACTTTGTAGTTTTCTAGACTTGGTAATATAGGCATAAGAATGTAAGTATTAACTTAGTCTTTAGTTTTCTCTAAGGTTAAATCTATACTCAAAAGTCACAGTACAAATATTATTGATGGTTATTCTTGACAGGGCGATCTTCATTTGTAGGCCTACATACTTAAACGTGAACAAGATGCCTATTTATGAAATAGAATTATTGTTTTTTGTTTAAGTTTTAAGAGATAATGCATTGTAATAAATCTAATATTTGTGATAGTTTTTTCATTCGAACATTAATGTATTTTTTCAATCTTTAAGTGTATTTATTAAAAGCCAAATATAGTTTGAGTATGGTTTTACTTTGGAAGGATTTGTTATTTTTAACATTTGGGCTTAAATTTTATACGTTATTTATTAAGACTGTTGATTCAGATAGATACTTAGAACACAGAGGAAAATTAAATATCGTCTACACCCCCAGCATTTTTAGAATAAGTTATTCGAAAATGTACCTAATGTTTTCGAAGTTCCTTGTAAATTACTCAACTTTATTGGAGATAGGTAACTGCATAATCACACAATATCTTCAAAAAGCCATATAACATACTAACAAGTAAATCATTATCAGTGTGGGAAGCCTTCTCGTATCGGAGTTCTGGCTCACTTAAAGATTAATTGTGTATTGATAGTTTTCTTGTTTTCTAGCACTGTGATGGAATTATGTGAACAACCCTCGATGGAAATCATAACTCCACTTGTAGCTGTCGCATTCAATCATCACTATAGTGTTGTCGGCTAAGGAGGTGGCTTGTATCTCCTTTTCGGCGGTAACATGTATGCATACAGCATCAAGGGTCATTATTAGGCGTGTAAGGTCATATAACTTTTTCGACGGTTTTTTTTCTCCACTTTTGGTTGTCAGAATGTCAAGAACCCTTGTTCTCTACTACGACTATATAGACTTGAGTACTTGCGAGAATTATATTTGCACCGCTCTCGTTTTCACCCGACCCTGCATTTCACAGTTACTGTGTCCACCTCGCGCAGCTTCACGAGAAGTCAAGCTGTTGTTGTTTACATGCTTGCATAATCTTCTTACTTTACCACGTGGGTGTCAATCTAGTCCAGGGCACACTGCAATGAAGATACATTTCCGTTAGTAAAATTGCCACGAGAAATGTAAAGAATTACAGTTACAGACGTTATGTCAAAACTTTTATTAAGTGCACCTTTTAATGAATTAAATTTGAGTCCAGTTGATTTAATTTCAGTTCCATTGTGAGAAGGATACAATTACATACTGTCTGTATTTTATGATGTGATAGAGGAATATTTTCTGTTACGTTAACATACGTGATGAAATTAACAGCGGGTAAAAATAGAATAAATTTTACGGTATCGTTGTTTCCATACCAACACATTTTACTTGCTAAATGAAAAAAAAAAATAGCATTGGAAACTTAAAAACCATTTAGTTGGAAAAGTCATCTCTTTCTCATCAGCTAATCGCATGCCTGCTGATTATACTGCTACTTAAGTACAAATGAAGGTGATATTTAACTAATGAGTGTTGGGTACAGTTGTTCTCGTTTATATTTTTAGCTAATTGCCTAGTTTGAGATTAACCTTAAAATGTAACAGTTATCCATACAAACGAGGCAAACATCACTACTGCTTCTATATATGATGTTAAGCATGTAGGTTCATTGCCCAATTAATTATTTTTGTGCTGAATTACATTACAATATCTACCAATACCAACATGAAAATTGTAAGGGTAGACGCAAACAACTGTTTAACAGTTCATTATGTTACTTGTAATTTTTTATAATTGGACAATGTGACGGTTAACGTTTATTAATATGTGCGTTATTATGGAATTAATCAATTTAATACTTAAACTACTCATGTGTTAGGCAGATACAATTTACTTTTAACTAACAAGGAAAACTTGTTTTTATATGGTTGCTGAGCTGCTACATATTGTTTCAAACTGTTGACTATAATTGTATATTATTTTAAAACATAATTGAATACCTAGGATTCAAAATTTAGGTTTCCTTCCAAACTAAAACGGTGGTAAAAACTACTTTACAAGATATGCTTCATAAGGTTAACAAGAATAGAGATTTGTTTTCAAATTAAAACTAATGAAATTATTTTTTAATTAAGGCTATGTTTCAAATGTTAGGTTTTATTTTTCGGTTTAAGTAAAATAGGAAAAATGAAATGTCATTTGTAGATCATTATGAATATATTCCTTTATTAATACATGTTCACGACAATTTAAATTAAAATATAACAAATGTACAAGAAGAAATTAATACGTGTGTATAGGACTTGATATTTTTAAAACTCATCGAATCAAATGTTTCTCTATTGAAATAAATTCGACACAATTGACAGGATGTATGTATTGAAAAGGTTTTATATTTCATACGATAACTAAAAACTACGTTAACACTTCAGATAAAATGTGCAGTGCAGATAAAACTGACGCATGGTTTATTTTTTAATGTAGTGTGGACGAAGAAAGGCTGGCTTATATTCGCTTTATGCTCAAGGTCGCCTTTGAGAGGGCCGCAAAGTTGACGTTTTTCTCCGCTGTTGAGAGCGCTTAATATTTCAAGGGGAGTTGCGTAATGAAAAGCAGGGAGCGCATCGCGCTTAACCTAGGCGCTGCGAGATGCGCCGTCCTCATTAAGCCCCTCGGCGAAGCAACGTGCCAGTGGTCCCTGGGACCCATATATCTCCCCGCCCCGGTGTTAAGGGCCGCGTAATTCACACCTCCGCGGCCATCCCCCTCTTAGAGAGGGTGGGTGAGGGTTGCACGCCCCTTCTACGCGTTAATGGCGTCGGTGGAAGCGGAGCCCTGCCAGGTATTCGTGCGCGCTGCGGGAATGCCATAGTTCGGCGCACAGCCCCCGCCGTCTTCATGGCGCCGGCTCTCCAGAACCCCGGAGCATCCCTGGCATCTCCTGCCGTAGCGCCTTACACTCCCTTTGTAGGCAACCCGCCTGGCTTGCATGCGTTGCTTGGTTGCGTGCCTTCCACGACTACTGACCAGCCGGTTGCCTTCCTAATGAGGGTGAACTGGCTTTAACCAAATGAACTGAATGCCCTGCCAGACTCGGATGCTATTCCACATACACATATAAACATACTGTATTGGTATTGTAAATGCGAGTGTAAGAACTTCACGCAGGAATAACATAGAATATACGTTTTCAGTCTAATTTAATATTTCATTTTAAATAAGCATTTGGTAGTACTTAGATGCTAAGGAAGGGACAATTAACACTTTTTAAGTGAATACAATTAACAGTTTAACAGCGCCGGTTATCGCGTATTTTGCGTTTCTTTTTAGTTGCAAAATGTTCAGTTCCATCTCTACCATGTCTTTGTTTTTACTGTGCGGTCATTCAGTGCAGATATGTGCACGGATTGAGATTTCCATGCTTCAAAATTGTTTAGTACAAAATTGTTTTAACAATGTTGCGTGTTAGCAATAAAAATACAATTAATAATTACAAAAAGAAAGACGAAAAGTTCATTACATGTGGGGGAATAGAAGTTGATTAGTTTTTGTGTAGTAAAATAAATTAAGCTGTTTTGACACTGTTTCTCGCAGTCGTATTGTTATTGATTGTATTGTATTTTAAATTATAGCTATATTTTTACTTAATGTTACAAACACTAGAGTATAAGTACTAAACACTCCCAGTGTTCATATCTGTAACTCGTAATTTAAGCATCAACATCCAAATAAGTAATCTCCAACGACTTCGTTAAATATAAGTTTAATTGTAAGTAATTTCATTTACGTTACAAATTAAATTGGAATAAAAGTTTAACGCTTTAGATTCAGTCATTTAATTAAGTGTGGTTTAAAAAAACTATTATATCTTACGAAAACATTTAATGTATCCATGGACTTAAACCTCATAAAAAGTTACAATTTTTTAGCTATTTATTTTTTATCACTAACGAAGATATAGCAACCTAACCCTCGCTAGTATTTTTTAAATATAGAAATGGTTTCTAATATGGACAACTGCTAGTCGTGTGAATAAATCACTGTTTTACTAAAGGTTGTAAACATTTACTATCTGCTAGTTTTAACGATATAGTGTGACCTTCAAGTAGTAACATGCTAATCAATACATATATATATGTTGGTTGTCATTCTGATGATATAAAGACGGTTTATTGTGTAATTAAATGATAAAACGTAATCCCAAAAAAATTACCTGTAGTAAACATTTAAGTAAATTTTGCGTATGTATGTGTTAAAACTACGGAGGAAAAAATTTCCATGCACAAGTTCGAAAAGAAACTATAGTGATTTAATATACGTATTCTGGACCGTTGCTTACTGATATAAACTGGTGCTTATTCGGGCTATACTACAATAGCATGTATCATTATACTTATAAAAGTAAGGCAAGTGTTCTTAGAAACAAACCAATTGGTGAAAATAGTTAGTAGGAAATACATCACGCGATGGTTTAAAGCATTCCAAAATAATTCTTCAGGTTTCAATACTTAACATCAGTTACTTTTCACGCTAACATTAGCTTTTTAATCCTAGTTAATGATTTCCCTGCATGTTTTTTTTGTGGTAGTTAAATTTCAGGAAGCTCTCATTAGATGTTTGGAGCGTGAGGGCTGAACAACAAACTACAGCCGTATAAATTACCTATATTTCGAACACTATAGCGCAGTGTAAAACAGGGCCTTTGCCAATAAATAACGTCACGGGACAGCGCGCCGGAACAAATTGATTCCGCGCTCTTTTGTAAAGCCGTTCCAAGCGAGGCTGTAATAAAAATACTTCACCACGGTGACCTGATTTTGCTAGCGGAGTAAATATTACACCCTGCTTCGGACAACTCTATTGCTGTTAGGTTCAATAGCCGTATTATGGCCGCAAATTTACCCTACAAAGCATCCAGATAAAGCGCACGATTTTCACAACTATCATCAATTAACGATTATGAAACCATTAAGGCATTGTCAGTGAATCACGTGGTGACTTATCACGTATATCTCGTTTTCGTCTCAGTTGTCCTGTGTTTCTAGAATCGCAATAAGTTTGAACAGATTCTGTGGAGGGAAATCTCCACCTATCATTCACTCTCAAAGATTAATGCAGCGACACTTATGCTATAATTCAACGTGAGATTAAGTAGCTTTCGATAAATGTTGTGGGTATTTTATTGAATGGCTGTTTATTTGAGAAACTGCTTACGGTACAAATTAATACATAGCTACATTCATGGCATGTGTTATCATAATGTAGCATTTATATACGTGTCTTTAAACTGCCAAAATTTACAATAAATATAAAAAAACTTATTTTCAAAATATGTTTTTGCTGACAATTTTCCCGTCTTTTTACAATCATAAATACAATAAGTATTTATCCTCCAACTAACATAATATACGGTATGAGAGAATAAAACCTGTAAAATAATAATAAAAATCAGTTTTTGCTGTAAAACAATCGCAATCACAAAGTTTGTAAATTATTTAGTGTGAACGCAACCAGTTACCGTAATTTTAACTGATTTTTTAGTTACAAGAAATTTTTTCACAGTCTTCAGACTTCGGTAGCTTCTAACACTGACGAATATTAAGTAAAAACTATGCTGTACGTCACAATTCCCATGCATTAGCGGTTTAAACATTCGAAAATAAAATAGTGAATATATTCAAATGTAAAATGCACGTGTCCACGGGGATATGTATTAGGGTGTCATAAATTGTGCCATAGGCAACGAACAAGAAATACGTATATATTATATATTGTAAGCTCCTGGAACCACTCTACGACCAACGATCCACACTGTCTGTGACCTTTTCCACTTCAGAGAACGCGGCCAAGAGATTGTGAAGTGGCGGGAAAGAAATATAAATGTTACCGTTTGAAGTGCGAGCCAAAGAGAGAAGGCTCGAGGCTAAGAAAAAAGATTGCCTTTCTCCTGTGAATGATAACATCTGACGACACAGCCCCTTCCCCCTCTTTTCCCATCACAGTCACATTTTGCAAATGGTTCTGTCGATTCCTCCCAGAGATACACGTATGTTTTATTCTGTCAAGGCAAGCCGGGCTGTACTTCAGAAACAATTCGTGAATAAACACGTGTAGTTTAGTTTCTGTGGACAGGGCATAATTCTTCAGTATGTTCACGACCTCCGAGGTCAGTATGAGGTGGAGCAGTGGATACACACTGGTCTTGTGTTCAGGAGGACAGCTCGGGCGATAAATAGCCTAATAGGACTGCAGCAGAAAATCTATACATCACCACGATGAAGGTATCTTCTTTACCACGACAGCTCTGTAGATTCGGTTTAAGCTCTGTACTAAACCGTTTAGTATTTGGGTATGTCCGCGATGGTTTATTTTTGCCGCTACCCGAGACATTCTTTTTCAACCGATCTTCGATATTATAGTTTTTATTCCTTAAATGCAATTTTTTTGTTTGTAAAAATGTCTCAAACTTTTTCAGCATCATGATTCGTCATTAAAACTACTTTTATGTTCACAGGATATAAATGAGTTTGCAATAACTGTAGACGTGCAGTTTATAATAATGTATTAAAGTATACTCAGTTAAATTCTAATTAAAAAGGATTTTATAGGAAAATTGATCTTCTATGTGCATACAGATGCAGGAAGTAACTACATTATAGTAAAAACTAATAATTTTCATCTTGTAGTACATACACTGCAACTGTGATGTTATTTAGTTACTTTTGGTATAGGACGAATCGCAAATAACCGGTAAAATTCTGGACTTTTTAAAGTTTCAGTAACACGTAGTTTAAGGAAATGCTTGTTTGTTAAATTTTTTTCGTAACAAAAGCCACAACTGAATTATTTATTATTACTTTTATTTTCATTTGCTTTATATATTTATTGTTTTATGTGCTATAATAAATAAAATAGTGATAGTGTAGAGAAATATACAATAAATATTTGATGACAAACGTGAGTTAGGAACAATTTTTTTTTTGTAAAAGACATTAATAATAAAATTTTACTACATTAATTAAATGGGAATGTAAGGCTTATGCATTTACACATTTTCATTTCAAGTACATAAGAACAGGATCATTCTGGAACTACCGGACGTTACTTAGGCCTACGTATGTTGAAATAATTCCTTTTAAATATCAGTTACTGCATTTAATACAAGTGGTCTGTTGTCGAAGGAAAACTGATATTTTCGTCTGTATTATCTTCTTGTATTCCAGTCTCTGTTCATTACTGACCTCGTTTTCTTCGCCCAACTTTGTCGCTATTTTGAACACTTTCGTTTTGTTTTTTGTTTGTCTTTCTTTTGGTTTTATGTCGTATTTCTATATTCACTAACTCTTCGTTTTCGTAACTGCGTGGACGTAATGTACTTGTTGACAGCAGGTAAAGCACATGTATGCCAATAAATTACCGTAATACAACAAAACTTACCAAAAAATGTCAACACACTTGTGAAAACACACGAACGAGAGTCGAAGGTGGCACATTGTAAATTTGTAATACTTTGAGATAACCTCATTGCCCTGATTTGACAGCTTAAATATCTTTTATCATATCTTCTCGTTTGTACTTTTTCCTTGGGCCTTTACAGTCTTTATTCAACTTCTTTCTTCCCAACTGAAACAGAATATTATGATCTGGCATTATTAGGTAATACATTTTACAAAGTGGTAGTAATTTGAGAGAGTCTCATATTACCATTTTTTTAGTATTTCGCAGACTATGAACAAATACTTTAAAACTATAATATGTAATATACGATTTACCTTACTTACATTTTATACGTTACTACATACAAGGATATAAAATCACGCTTAAACATGATGGTGCAAAAACTTTCCAATGCAAACAAAACGAAAAACATTCCCTGCACTTCACAACTGGTGGCAATATGGCTGGGTGTTTTCCGCACGTGCTAGCAGTACTCTGCTGTGTAGTTCCAACATATAACAACAGATGTCAGTACCATGCAGAGGCCACAACCTTGGTGTCTCATATTTCTATCCTATCTTTAGAGATCTGAATTTTTCGGTTTTTTCAAACATCATAAAGCGGTAATTTCAATAATAGAAAGCGGTGATATGTTTTCGGTGTTTTCAAATTCACAAAATAAAAGTATTATTATTATTATTAAAAGTCTACAACATTTTTGTGGTGAAAATCATGCACATTGGACAAAAGGACAAAGTTTAAATACACTTAAATTTTAAAAAGATATATACTTACATATGAAAAGATCAAATACTTTCATATGTTGAGGACGCTACACTCAGCACGCTCAAAGTTAAATAATTGATATTTCATTCGAAAATTGAAAGTTCTTGAGTATATAAACTACCACGTTAAAACTATTCACTGGACAAAATGTTATTCTGCCTCTTTTAAAATAATTGCTGTGCACTCATTCCCTCAATGTAAATCTTAACTAAACAAGTCAACGTTTTCTTGTTTGAGATTGTGACGCTTGTCATTAAGAACATTGTAATATGCAAAGAAGAATCTTTCACAATCTACATTTGCACAAGGCACCCACATTGTCTTGAGGACAGCCTTAGAAAAGTTTGGATGACTGGTTGAAAGAGCGATCATAACTGTATCTGTTGAGAAAGAAAGACAAAAACATTCATTTTCCGATCGACGAACACGAGCAACACACAGTACAACTTACACGATCGCCATCTTGAATTCCACTGGTTGGGTTTGACGGTTGGGACTATTTCTAAGATTCTATGTATCCATACGCCCAACATTTCTAAGCTTCTAGGTATCCATACGCCAAAGAATTAGGCACACAACAGTATCCATGGCCACTTTCCCATCCTCAACTAACTGTCTCTTCACCAGATCTTGCAGTTTCTTAAAACTCTTCAGCACTATAGGTCATAAAGTTCTTCAAAAAAACATGACATGTTTTAATTGCTTACACAAGTCCATGGCTATATTTGTGGACACAATCTTACATGGATTAAAAGTACCAAGACTCTTGAAAAATCTAGATTCTGGTTCACCTGCTTTTAATGCAAGCAATTTTTGTGTCCTTGAGAAGCAGACGTTGCCCATGTAACAGTAACCTTCCCTTCAGTGGCTACCTTCCCACACATTCGAAGCTTTTCTTTGGTTTTTGGACCGAAATTTCCTGCTTCTGCAAGTTCCAGCACTTGTTCAATCTTTTGTATGTCACCATGAAGTGTATGACTACATGGATAAGATGTACATTCTAGTTTCTTAACCAGATCTATTAGATCTTGGCAGGTTTCTTTTACAAACACTACTTCTTTCTCAATGTTCAAGATTTCTTCTTCAGAAGCTGCCAACATGTACTCAACACCTGCATTGTTTGTGTTACATACTTCATCTGTTTTCATGAACTCCACAATTGTATGGAGTTGGTTAGATATGTAGCAAACTGACTCGAACCATGAAGACCACCTCGTCATTATTGGAAGTGGAAAGAGTGAAGTATTTTGACCAGGATACTTCTCATCAAGGAATGTCCAGAAACGATATTTGCGCTTTCTAATATTTAAGAAAGCTGACGTAATCTTGGATGTTGCATTTTGTAACAGAGGTAAGTACTTGGCTAGGACATTTAGAACTAGGTTTAGTTTGTATGCCCAACACTGAACAATCAGAACATGGTCTGATAAAATATGTTTCAGTGTGTCAAATGTTTTGACTATATCTTTTGCCGAATCGGAAACTAATGCCAAAACATTGCCAAAGTTGATTTCATATTTTTTGAGTGTCTAAAATTGCCATACAATAAATTTTAGAGTCTGCTGCATCAAGGTTGTGGACGTCAGACACAACTATTTGAAGTGTGTCAGTAGCTTCGATTATTTTTAATACATATAACCACAAAAATGCACTGACCTCTTGCATCTGTTGACTCATAGCAGTATACAGATATGCGTTTCCCCGCAAGTTCTTTTTTAAGTGAAGCTACCCTCTCTTCTTGTAGCGTGAGCAAATAATTTTTCTCGTAAAACTCTCACACAAGGAATATCACCACTCCCTTCAATAAATTCTTTCAAGAACTGTTATACATGTTCATTTTCTAGTTTTTCAAGGGAAATGTTAGCACGTACAAATGTTTCTGTAACTCTCTCTCCCAAATACTCATTTGTCTGTTATCTCTTTTAAGCGCTACTGAAACATGTTGCAGTTGACGTATGGAGCTTGAAATTTTTTATATCATGTTCGTTCACATGACTTACGTGTTTATCTGATTTCAGATGTTTATCCACAGAATCTATTCTTTCTCAAGACACTTCGCAGTTACAATACTTGCACATTACAGTTTTTCCGTCTAGGCAATAAAAAACATTACTTTTTGTATTGATAAGCCTGGTCTGCTGCACACATTTTTGTGTTGCGTATGGACACGGTTAACCATGCCCTGCACTACCTCAGTTAGCAAAGAAAATTAAATTTTACACAAAAACATTTCACGTCTGGTGTTTACTACAGCTGCAATTCGTTCGAATTAACGACTTCAAATTATTTTGAGAACACAATTCTCGAAAACTGAGAAACGTACCGAATTTTCACGTAAATATCAAGGCTCGCATCGACAATGTTTTTATTTACTTCGAATGTTTATCTCTTGCAACTGGTAGTGTCAACAATTGACACTCCATAGGGAACACGTAGCCGCATACGTGCGTGGCGATCGTGAATATATTGAATTAGATGCAAATAAAATGCTCATATTGTTACAGAATGAATATTTTGTAAGTCGTTATTATATTGGGGGTTCATAAGTTATTATTAGTTTGGGGGGTTTCACTCAGATGGTAGCTACACTGTGGGTTTATTTAGATGTTATTCAGGGTTAAAAGACTTTAAAACAGTCATGGTTCAACGGGCATTTACTCTATTAGAATGGCAGGTACTCTTGAGTACAAAATAGGTTACAATGTGTTCTATTTAATTAGGAGGGGAGCGCAATATTACTGAGTATTAAATTATTGTATTAAGTTGAGGGTTACTGCCACTTAACTAGATCTCACGACCTTACCGAAGCTGGATTGATGAGGAGACGGCATCGACGGACGAGCACGCACCCGCCGGGGCTCGATCCCGAGTCCCCGGCGGAGAACTGGACTGCTGTTGATCTGATGAGTGCTGGTGGACGACCGCTCGACGACAGACGACAGACAGACCCCCTTTGCTTGGTAACCGCGCCTTATATCGGCGTGCCTGTCCTCGATATTGTGCAACTACGAGGGAGGTGAGGTGAGTTGCTGTCTTCCGTGGTTTCCCAACGCTGACCTGATTGCCGCTCGGACGTCTTGCTGTCCGGCTTGGCAGGCAATATTGCAACAATATCAATAATTGTCAGTATCTACTCGAAAAACTCTCATAAAAATATAGGAAGGTTACAAACTACGCGAGCGACTTCAAGTGACTACTATTATTAATTCTTAGTAGGCCTACGGTATATTCGCACCGTTGGACATATTTGCCTGTTCAAGATGGCTGCCACTGTGTGTTGTCTTCTTTTTACATTATTTACGATGTACGTAACTTTAAAACGTAAGTAAATGAAAACCAGTTTAGTAATACGGTGATTTGAGATGACAAACTTCAGAATTGGAACGAGTGAATACTGGCCTAGACACAACGTTTTGCTGATAATGAACGATGTTATGGTGCCACGGTAATTTCTTCATACAAGTAAGTTCTTTCGTGTATATTTGTTCTGAAAAATGATGATTTCGCGAAGTTTTCGTAAAAAGTAATAAATTCGTGTTTGGGTGCCAAATTCGCGACTTGGTGCGAAAAATTTGTGGTCGCGAAAAATGCATGTCTCTACCTATCTCATATTCCTACTTCTTCCTCTATTTATAATGTTGATTTTCTGCAACTCAGCATCATTTGCTCGCAATGTCGTACATCAGGGAAAGTAGTTTAGTTTACATGAAATATGAGACAGAAGGAGCGTCTGTTACATGGCTTGCCTACAAAAATTGTACTCAACATTTGCAACAAAACTTACGTAAAATATGCCGTAATATTTTAATTACCTGAAGTGAATACTGTATTTTTTCTTTATCACGTACTGTGTTGCGTTATCCGAGAGTTGACATCAATTCTCATAACACTTTTATTGCGTATTTTCCCGAAAGAACAAACGTCAACAGTTACAGATATTCTGTTGTTTAACTTAACTTTATTTCCAGCTTATTGCAAATATTGTATTACTGGAGATACGAATTTAGTCGACAGTTTTCAATCTAGACCGTAGCAAGACCATTGAAATATTTACGTATCTTGGAAATGTCACAACTTTAAATAATACATTTGTGACGTCATACTGCCAGTAGTCTTTTATTTACTATGCGAATACATTTCCTCATTCTTGAAGCTCTGCTACTGCTGCTGTATGCCAAACCACAATTAAGGCTTCACTCTTTAGTTTTGCAGTGATTTCAAAAAAATATATATTTTTAATGGAAATTAACACATATATCAAATATTCATTCTGACAGTTTTAACACTTATATATCATCGTTTGTATCTTAATTTTTCTGTTGTAATACACCAAACGGATTTTTAGATTTTTGCCTTTGAAATATTTCATATTTTGTTGTCAAAATAAGCCAAAATGAAGCAAAATATTTTGTTACTAACAAACGGTACATTATTTTAAAAAAAAATCGCTCTGGCAAGATAGATTGTATGTCGTATGACTGTGCCCATTCTCAAATTTTTTCAAAGCATTTGGTTAAAAAATATTTGAGTTATTTGCAATTGTTTTAAATAAATAAAAGATCATGGCCTTAAGAGAGATTAACTGTTAAATATGGATTATTGGAGTTAATCAATGTTTAACCCGCTTACACCAGTGTGAATAACTGTTGGTCCTGTAATCTCATTCTAAGTATTGTTACCGCGAGTGTGGTTTTGATTAACCGAAGTCCGGCAGTCGTGGTTTATGTACTTGTGTGAAACCGACCCGGCTTTGAGGTTTGCATGGCTTTGGTCGCCATTTAGCGTTCCAGCGCCTATTGTAATGGGCTGTTTGTATTTTTTCGCATTTAAACGTCAGTGTATGCGTAATTAATCAAACGTGAGATGTGGATGGGTGTGTGCTTTGTTTTAAATGTAAACTGTATTCTCGATACGGCACGTGTGGAAATCCGCAGCCCTTTGTAATTTACTCACCTGTTTGTAAACAACGTTATAAGTTCTTTGTCCATTATTGCATGAAGCACGTTACACTTCATATTAGCTTAATTTGACAATGTACAATATGTATTGTTTGGCACTGGAATCTTCCTTTGATAACATAAAGTTATGTGGCTAGTTTATTCTGTTGTGTAGTTTTTCTATACTATATAAGCACACATTTTTGTTCTTCTTTACCTTTTTTTTTATTTTTTAGCTAAAGTTCCTACTGCTGTTTGCTAAAATTTATAAAGAGGAATTGTTCAGATATCAATTTATTAAATAATTTCAGCAAAGCACTTTTGTAAATGTGGTTAACAATGTAGCTTTGGCGTAAATATTATTAGTTGGTTCTTTACCTGTTATACGCCGTCCTTACCTATCCAGGTATATACACAAGATTGAACTTTATCGACAAAATACAGCAGGTTTTTCCTTACGAATATATAATAACTGGCTTACATGCCGCTTTTCCTTAATACCAATAGTATGGGAACAACGACTGCGAAATTCT
This sequence comes from Medauroidea extradentata, assembly GCA_003012365.1. Lineage (NCBI taxonomy): Eukaryota > Metazoa > Arthropoda > Insecta > Phasmatodea > Phasmatidae > Medauroidea > Medauroidea extradentata. Next base: position 47,257 of record PNEQ01121214.1, read on the forward strand.
AATTTTAAAATACTTTTAGTAAAAAAGAGAAATTGAATGGGTGGGATGAAAAAGGAAAACATTCCATATTTGACGTAAAATGAACTGACATAGCCAAGGTGTACTTTGTATGTAACTTGATTGATTGAGATAAAGAAAGATTATATTATATGAATACTTATGCTATTATAGGACATAGAATTTTAAAATGACATGTAAAAGGAAATAATCCCATTCTTAACCTCGGTGTTATGGCATGATTGGCTATTCGCCGCGAGAGTCGCTGTAGTAGTGTTTCTTTTGTTTATGTAGTCTACAGTGTTGTAACTTTACACGTGACATTGTAACTGTACACGTGACATTGTAAATGTTTGGTTAGTACTGTGTAGGTACTATAAAATAAAACATACTATTCTAGTAATTAACAGCACTAACATTATGGTAACATATCTGTAAATTATTATTTCATCGAATTTCTTAGTGTCCTCTACTCCGTGACATTAAAAAGGAAAATATTCCTTCAAATTTGATTATATATAACTTTATGTACGTAAAAGGTATTGCGTTTTTCAAGTATGTTCCGTTTCCTTAAAACTTAACAAACAAATGTCTTAATTTTAAGTGTTCCTGTTCAACCTTAAGTGTAGTGTCAAAAGGGTTTTTCTTATTTTTCCGAAAGTTGGCCAAAGTGGAATCTTTTCCTTCTTCATCTCACCCATTCAATTATTTTAGTTCACGCACTGAATTAGTGGCAAATGTTTTGCATTACGGTGATTTTAACCCTCTTACTTCTGTTGGTGACATCATTATTATTATTTCCCTTGTTATTTAATTCCCATTGGATCTCTCTTAAATGTAACGTTTCCAACTTTTTTTTAAACAAATAATTATTTCCTTATGACACATATTTCAAAATTTAATTCTGTACATTATTCATTCTAAGAAAAGCTTCGTATATAAGGCAGTATTCTTCAAAAATTTCACGAATACATTATGGATGCTAGCCTTGTATGTGGAGTACTTCAGGGGGAATAGTATAGCCATTTTTTATTTGTGTATTTTCCATCATAACTCTAGCAAGTATCGCACAAGGACAGTGAAGGAAACTCGTAAGAAAGACACGAGATGTGTTGATTGATTCCAACTTTCACCGATATAAGAGCTTTTTTTCTGCGTTAGTACGCTGCTCTATGAATAGTTTTACATACTGTTTATAAATTGAAATGTAATCGTGATTTTATAGTATAGACATGGCCGTTCAGTAATTATTTTGATAAGTTAAAATTAAAAATATTAATAAACCATAGAAGTAATATATAGTAGAGGAAACATGACGTCACAAACGTGTGTCCAACATGGTCTCGAGAGTTTGGTGTCGTTTATTTATGTTTTATCGGCGTAAAAATGCAGTCTTGTTGTTTGAAACTCATGACGTACCTTCCAGAATATATATTTAGTCATGTGGTGTCACCAAGGTGTCGGTTCAAAACCGTATAGTAGGTACGTAGCTAATATTTACTTCTTACTAAAAACAGCTGTGTTAAGGAAAACAGTAACGTGGCAAACATTGTTTACATTTGTCGTTTTGAAATTTCTACGCAATTATACTATGCGATAATATGGTAGTATGCTCTCCTTAGTTCATAAATGCATAAGGTACCATAATAATCCAACATAGGTGTGATTACTAAGCAATTAGTATCTTGCCTCTCAATATTATTTTAAATCTCCCGCGCATATTTCACTGAAGTCACGTGACACATGTTGAACACACAATTTCGTACGCAGATGTATAAAGGATACTCCCTCTACCCTATATTTACTCTAAGTAATAAACATATTAGCCTAAGAGAACTTCAGTCCGTAAACTTAGAACCACCATAGAAAAGAGAGACATAAAAATGTGACTATTGCCTGTGTTTCCAGGTCAGGCCTTCGGTGACGCAATTGCGCTTTAACAATGCTAAAAAACTGTAGTCTCCCATATTGTGCTTGTACGGTATTTGACTATAGTTTGTTTCATATCTGAAAATTTAAAAACTGATAGCATTTTTAACGTCATGAGAAATTGTATGCTAATTCTGTTGCGGCATTTGAACCGTCTAAAGTAATTAATCAGGAGTCTACTTTTGGATGCTTACACATGGAGGTCATGTACGTGCATTCCACCAATAATTTCTTTAAATGTAACCATTTAGTCTTACTCTGTGCTTTAAGGAGGGAATTTCCTAGATTTATTGATTTTATGTTTGCCTACTTGTAACTAACTTAGATGACTTTATTTTTGTAATTCAGAGCGAATCGTGACATAACGCTTTACTCAACAGAATTTAAATTCAAGCGCTCTGAATTTCAAAATAAAGCTATCAAAATTAGTTACAAGTAGGTGAACCGTGCCACATAACCAGAGACCCGGAAATCTAGCGAATTCGTTTGAGGGTGCGCTAGATTCCAAACTCCTGTACACATTAATTACTCTTGCGATTTGATCACTGTTATTGAAACACTTCCTTGAGGACTAAAATAAAATAGCAGACGTGCATGAAAACACTTACTGACTCACGCGCTACCGTCTCAGATGTACAGTCATGGACACAATAAATGGGCCAACTCGTGAAGGTGGAAATATGAAGTCCCATGTCGAGTATGTTCGACAAGCACGCCTTCGCGCAGGCGAAAGATGAGGGCGTGACGTCACGCAACGGAAAGCGAAGGACATGGACAAAAAGGACACAAATCGCAACATGAAATTGCTGTTAACAAATTCTTAGCCGCCTTTTGTAGAGAATGACCGCGGATAATATTTCATGTTCATAAGTAGTAATACATTTAATGGAGAGTAACAATGTTGACGCTGTGCCGCAAACATATCAGATTTTGGTGTATTATTAATCGATGTTGTCTTGTAGTTTAATTTGTATTAATGCTACAAATGTTTACCTTCACATTCTAACATGTTAACTGTCCATCGTTTTTATTTTGCAAATATTACGTGGAGAAAGCAACTAAATGTTTATAAGGTAAGCACAAAAATCCTCGGCAGCAACGATACTGAAGTGTTTTAAGAGCATTGTACGTAACAACGGTAGGTAATAGGCTATGTCAAGAAAACACTAGTTTGTTTAATTACCTCTTATTGCTCAAGTATCCAGATAGAATTGTCGCGTATTATGACGGAACGTACAAGTGGTATTTACGTACCAGTAAGATATTTCAAATATCACGATACCACAGCATAATATTTTGTCAATGTTAATTTAATTGATTGCAATAAGGATGTTCAGAAATATTCACGTTCACACAGTTTGAATATTGGAATTTAAATGTTTGGCGTTTCACTCGTTCACTAACACGTCGTTGTGTAACGTTATTCAACATAGTTGAGAGTGATTTTAGCAAGTTGTGCATTCAAACATTACAGCTGACAGTTGTCAAATATGGGATTGCATACAGTAACGGAGGGAACAGCAGCATACAATGTTGTAATAACCTTACACTTCATAATGTTTGCACTACGTAGCATGTGTTAATAATCATTACTTAAATCACTTGTTAGTTAGAGATGTCTAGTCATGTATTACCTACAGAACAAGGAAATGTGAGGAAATCTGATCCTTGCATTACGTTCTTCTGACAACTGTGCTATTTCAATATTTATACTACGTGATACGTGGCTGCTTAGTAAGCTTTGTGGGTAACAGTCCATGTTCGGACCCATGGACGGAACCACGTGTGCAGTAGTTTCGCACGTGAGAGCAACAACTCTTTCTGTCAAACGGGGTGAAAGTGACAATTTGCGACTATCTGGATCAACGACTCAGACCACTATTCTGTAATCAGGATCAAGTTTATCGCTTGATGTGAGGTGTTTAGTGTCTGAAATGCTTTGTTCTATGGTTTTTTTCTGGTTTCATTGTAAAGAATCACTACAGTGATTGTGCCACGCGTTTTGTTCGTGGTTAAGAGTAGGTCACATTGGATCAGCAGTGGACTGTGTAACATATAAAGTGCGGAGAGTAGTATACTTAACTTCACCTCTCTCACACATACACCAGACATGAGCTTATTGGGCTCGCAATACTATAACGAGAAATGTCAGTCCTTGCCCAGTCTACAAAATTATAATATTTCTAAGAAACAAAGTAGTACATGGAAGTTTACTTTCAGGAACTTTATATTGTTTAAATTTCAT
>PNEQ01121215.1:7061-51324 GCA_003012365.1 Medauroidea extradentata
AGTGGCCTTCACAGCAGAAAAAAGTGCAGGTTGTGAAGAGAGAAGTTTAATACTGTATCATATTCAGAACATTTTCACTGACTTTCTACTCTCTTAGGGTCATTTTCCCTGACTCACAGGGTTTCAAAACATGTTTCCCTGACTTTCCCTGACCACATTAATTTTCCCTGACTTTCACTGACTTTCCCTGACTTTCCAGATCTGTGGGAACCCTGTTGCTGTGAATGTTGTACAAGTAAATCAAGGTTCTAATACACAAAATAGCCTGAAAAAATTGGGTTCATATAACATTATAGGTTATGATAATAACATATACTATATTACAATCACTACTTAAGTACAATAAAACCTCGTTAGTTCAATATTCGTTAGTTCCAAACTCTGCATAATTTGAAGGACATATGATTTCCCAAATTTAACAATAGGATTAATGTGTTTTAAAGTTTGGTTATGGTTAATTTGTAATTCAAAGCTTTTATCTGGCCCAGACAGCAATGAAGACCTAGTAAATAAAGTTATTTTGTAAAACAAGTCAATAAAGTTTGTAGCAACTAAGGACAAAACAGGGCCGAGTGGATCTGCACAGCACCATATTTGTTATGTTACCATGCCTATGAATGTCACGCAGACTTTGGAGGAAGCATCCTTTGTATCTGCTTGAGCACATCACTCAAGTTTCAATGAATGTATGTGCGCACGCGCACGTGCCTAAAGGAAGAGAAAAAGAAGAATGGGAAGGTAGGAGTGGCATGGTATGTGACAGCCTGTGGTTGTGCTGAGTAAGTTGGAGGGTGAAGGGGAAGAATATAGGAAAAAACTATAAGGGCTGGAAGGAAAGCAGGTAACAAAGTAAAGCAGAAAGGAAGATGAGCAAACTTTGATGATAAGCTGATAACAAGTTTAACAGGCTGTCCAGCAAAAGTGATATTTCAAATTCCAATACATTTCTCGTATATTTCCCACATTTCCTGACAAATTCCAGTACAGTGCTTTAAACTTGATACAATGTTAACTTTCATTGAAGTACAGATCTGCCAGGTCGTTGCAAAATGCGAACAAATCACAAGCGAGTCGGTAGACAAGTTCCGCAGAGTTTAGTTTGGGTTGTTGACATAGAAATAGTCAGCAGCAGCTGGAATCCCTCCGCTACTATGTAACACGACCATTTCCCGTTGCTCAGTCTCCAAATTATAAACTTTTCTCCAAAACAGGCAACTTAGAAAGGCTTGAAACGGAAAAACTTGAAAAGAATGGTCTGAATTTAAGTTTTATAGAACGTCACACTTCGTGAATGTACATTTTATTACACCACACAACTGCTTGCTTTCAGTAACCGCTCTTACGAGGAAACGTTTCCTTAACAAAAACTGAAGCTGGTTACGACATAGAATTTAAGAAAGTCCGAGAAACCACATCGGTACATCATTACATTCAATTGTTTGGGGGGTTAAAAACCGCCCCGCACCCTACGGCCATGTACGCGAGAAAGAAAAATTTAGTAGAGTAGAATTTTATCTGAAAGCAATTTAACACATTATTAAAAATAGAGAGATCCGGCCACGTGTGCCTCTCGCGCACGTTACATTTTCACGCTTACTCACATTTCTATAGGATTTTGGGCCGCAGCCCCGCGGACGTCCGTCTTCTTCGGAGTTGCGACTTTTTCTCTTACCCGAAGATGGAGGCAGGCTTGCAGGAAAAAGTATCAAGGTCACGGTGCACTTTGCCACGATTGGCTGGCTCCGAGCACGTGACACCGGTACTTCCCCTGTCTGTGTGCTACACCCAACACGACTAACAAAAAACGGGCCACAAAACATTACCATATATGGGCACAAAAACTGAAAACTCAAGGGCAAGCACACATCACCTAACCATAGCCAAATATGGGCATAAAAACTGGCACGGAACATAACAAGGACAAAGCTGTGCCTCATCCACCTGGCCCTCTGGCAATAGCTATTATCATTATACCCTAACTTGAAATTAAAAAATTATGCATTAAAATACCACAAACTTTTCTCCATAAGAACAGTTACCTTCAGCTGTTATTGTTCAATAAAAATACAAAAAATGTAATTTAAAGCAAAAGAAAATAATATATAAGTGGAACCCTGCAATGATACAACTTCTGATACCCAAACAGACTAACGGTAACCATACAATTTTTATGTTACTCATAAAGGTGGTGAAGGTGTATAAAAATATTATTTGTCTAGTATTTAATTAAAATACTTTTCTTTACACAGATTTGTAAATTGATTGAATGGTCAAAAGTCCTCTTTTGTTGCATCTGAAGGTTCAGTCCATGTGAACAACACCGAAATGCTTATGAATATAATTGTAGGACTAATTTATAAAACATGAGGGACCAGCACAACATTATATTTATTCAGGATGGCTAGCAAAACCTTTGAAAAAAATTCCCTGACTTTTCCAGGTCAGCTGCTCTTATTTCCCTGACCAACAAAATATCAATAAAATTAAACAGGTTGTATAATCGCTACAAATTTTTTTGGGGTAAATATTAAGAATCGCTACTCATCGTGTACCAGCCAAACTATTGAGATTAGACATATAGTTTATTTATGAAAACTGTTTTTAGGAATGTTATAAGTAGTGATACGTAAAATAACGTTTTGTTAGGTTAGGTTAGGTTGTTAGGTTTGGTAAAAAATTTTTATGTAGGACTACTTCTAATGTCTCTAAAAGTCTTACGTAAAATGTTTGGTTAGGTTGCCTAATTTAGGTTAGGGAACCAAATTAAACATTTATAACCTAATTTAACTTAAACTAACATAACCTAACACAACTTAAACCAACCAAACCTAACAAAAAAATTACGTAGGACTACTTATGTCTGTAGAAAAATTTTTCATAATAAACTATGTCTAAAATTAATAGTTTGGCCAGTACACGATGAGTAGTGATACTTAATATCTATATTTTTTTTTGTGAAGCTGAACACTACTAATGAACATAACTTCACCTTGCAGAAATTATATCATGTCTTCATTATTTACAAAGCAACAAAGTCCTATGAATATTTAAATACAACAATTTTCAGTTATGTCAATTCACTTTCCACTTTTAAAATGCTATTGTGAAGTTATGGAGAGAAAAGCTCTCAGTACCAGAATTAAAAGCATTTAATAAATTGTCTAAAAACAGACATGTAATACCTGGTCACTACACCATTACTCTTTGAATACCAAAAGCATACTGTAATGTGCATTTGATGTTTATGTGAAACTTTCTTCAATGATTCGTCGAAACAAACTACAACTTTCTGCCCCTCTAGCAGTTAGCCCAATTTATCCATGAAATACAACGCAAGACCAAATGTGATGTAAAAACCTTTCTTATCTCGCTGTAAATGAAGTTTCTTTGCTCTGACACTAATCTGGAAACATTGTTGTTTCACATGGTACAGATTTGAAAAAAGCACCTACGCATACCTTCACAGTTTAAACTCAATGTGGCTCAAAACGGAACGCCGGCCAATGTTGCTTAAAGAAAAATTAAAATTGCGCGAATTGCACCTTGCAGAGTTATCACCAGGATCTTCGCGATTCATTTAATAGTAGTAAGATTGTTTAACAAATAGTCTCTTTCTTCCTGTCATGACTGATTTCCCTAAATTAATTATGTTGTGAAAATAACACACATTGTACATACATTTCCAGATATTTTTAATGCACTTAATCATTTTCATAAAAACACACGAGATCACGTCACGCTGTAAAGCCCCTGCCACAATGAAATTTTCATCTGCCGGTGTCTTGTTGCTCACTTTGCAGTTATGGCAACTTGCCGGTTTTCTACTCTTTGTATGCCACAATGAATGCCGGTGACTGCCGCTGAGGTACAGTTCATTCTGTGCACAAAAGGTGGCAGAACGTCCGCTAATTTTTGTTCGTTTACATTTTTTCCCTACGCGCTGTCTAGGTATTGGCTCTCGTTTTGTGATGTACATTCGTCAACCAATAGCAATCACCTTGCCGCTCCTTGACGGTGTTGGCTGGTGAGTGCCGCTCCTGCAGTTGCCAAAAAAGTTTAAAGTTCGTCTGGATTCAACGGCACAGCACAGCACTGCCTGGCAAGCAGAACGGCAGTGACGTCATGGTTACGTGGGCCAATCAGATAGCCAGAATCACAACAGCACGGTACGGCACTGCACTGCACGGCAGTTGAAAGTTCATTGTGGCAGGGCCTTAACTTTTTAACATACCTTTATCACTGCACGAGCCAAAACGTTCAGGCGTGTTTCGCCATTACGCGGTACGGTAGATAAAATACAATTTAAATGTAAATCCATGGACTTCAGACAAGATGAGAAGAATTTGATACTCGCACGAACCTTATAAAAAAATATTCACGCCACGCCAAGTAAACAATAAACAACAGACAACGATTACAAAAATATCAGCATGCCGCATGTTAAAAACAAAAGCGAACTGAGAATCCTATGTTGCCAAGTCCACGTCTTCAATTTCTACTACGAACTCTTGGGGAAAAAGATCACAACTGTTTAAAACCCACGTTATTAACTAAAAATTCATTAAAATTTACGAGATTATGCAAACAGTACGCAAGAAACATCACGAGAGAGTAATTTTTTACCACTGTGGAAACTCAAAAACATCACAACACATTGTCAGGGGAACTATTGGTCTGGCAACACTGGGGGGAACCACTGAAAATTCTGGTACAAAACGCCAAAAAAATTGTATTTGAGACGAAAAACTGGTACCACGCATCAAATCCACTCTTTCACACAACTACAATATCTGTACGAAAAAATATCATAGAACTATAAAATTGATATACGTACCAAGAAAATGGTATGTTGTGATCTCGGAAATGTTTGTTTACCAAATTTTGAAATTCCAGGTTTTTTTTAGAGAATTCCCTGACTTCTCCAGACGTCTTAAATTCCCTGAATTTTCCCAGTTTTCCCGGTCGCTCGCCACCCTGTTATTATGGTTTATACAGTCGTAAATCAGACATGTTTCTTGGAAAAAATGTCCATGCAATAAAATGTAACCGTTAATGGTTATATTATCCTCTAGGATTTTTCAAGTAATCCTAACACGCTACAACTGTTAGCTAAATTGATTTATGTCTGTTAGCTAAATTTATCTACGTCATATTTTACGAAACAACATATTAGATGTATAAAAAAATATTCTGTGAAAAACACAAGTGCTGGAATAATATTTCAATTTTTAATTATAACCTTATTACCTTCAATATATTCATTTCTGTTTCGTATCTATATTTCGTATTTGTAGGCACAACAATTTTATCCTTGTTATTTTCACTGTTTTCACTGCCAATCTAATTAATGCGGCATTTTGCCATTCATTCCTGGTTTTTTCATACGATGCATGACAAAATTTTTTGGCATTTCCGGAGACATTGTCAAATTACACATCACAACTTCATCAGAGTCGCAACAAAATGTGTACTTATTCCTTACAGTCACAAAAAATGTTCAATATTTATTTGTAATTATAATGTTAAACACCATAAAAATTACCAAGTACTATATTAAAACAGGATTAATAAACACATTCACTAAACCTAGTAAACATTCTCCTGCCATTTTATCATCTACTTCGATAAACTCCAATCTGGCTTTCGTTGCCGAAAATCGGTTCTGTTGATTCACTTGGAATCGATTCTCGAATAGAAGGCATTACTTACTACGGAAAAAGTTAACATTTTTTTTGTAACTTCGCAAAGGATGTGACTTGCTACTTAAAACAAAAATTGAAAAATTCGTGACTTTACTCGTTGCGAAAAACACTTGTCTCTAGAAATAACTAAAATTGCAGCTGTAAAGTACCTTCCAATTTCTTGATGACTAATAACAAAACGATTGGTGGCAGAGAAATTCCCGCAGAAAAAATTTCAAGTACATTTCCCGCACTTTCCCAAGCCCGAAAAATTCACGTGCAACTCCCGTACTTCCCGCAATTTCCCTATCACTGGACACCCTGTTTAAATGTACAGAAAAAAATCAAAGGTGAAAGATTCTGCTGTCTTGACAAATATTCCAAAAAAGAATCAGTGAAACACATACTTGATGTTGAATTTTAGTGTGAATTGCTGGCGGCAATTATGTCAAAATTCATTATGCTCCCGTTTTGAGCAGATTCATGTAAATTTATTAAACTTTAAAAATAGTTAACAGGTTTACAGTTCTAGGAAGTTATTGAAACCTTTTTAAATAAGCGTACATATAAATTGACCTATTTGAAAACATTCTGCAAAACCATATTGCACTCAAATATTTTCCCTTTATTTGAAACTTGTGCATTTAATAATTATTGTCTTTCATACATATGCAATTATTTGAACAGAAAAAAAAAACTGTATTACAGTTACTATAAAGAAAAATATCAGATTATGATATACTAACATCTGAACAGTTATAATGGGTCATATAATGATACAGTGACATTAAAAATGTGACTGTACAAAGTGAATTTTGCTGCTGAATTTCCAGTCCAATTAGTAATGCAAGTATTTCTGTTACGTTTATATTCCAATCATAGACCTACTTTAGTTCCTAGCTTAGAAAATCTCCTAACTTAATTATCACACACAACCTGTAACTATGTTATGAAATAAGTCAGGCCGAGCAAATAAGTGAATAAATATTTTGCACTGGTAATGCTGTTAAAAGAAAATCAGTTTCTCGGCAAAGTTAGGCTACACTTTGTTTTTTTTTAATAAATGTGTAAAAAGTTTACAACTCACAAACTTCATAAATAATAAAACACAAATTTCACACAGATCAAAAGTCTTTTACCTACCATCACAAATGTATTTTGTTCCAAATATTTATATTATTTTGTTTATACGAATAAGTTGGGTGTCCTCCATTTGTGTGACTCGTAATAAAAGAGCTGCAGAATACTGTTTCATCCTCAAAATCAAAAGCTTCTATGTGTGAAGAATCTATTGACACCATCGCAGCATTCAAAACAAATCCCATGCACACTCCAACATTTTGAAACTGCCTATTGAAGAAAGCCACTGATTGGCTTTCAATTGTCATTTTCTCATTGGTTCATACGATTTACTCATTGCGACCAACTGTTGAATTCCCATTAAAAACTAATTTCACGGCTGTTAGTATAAGTTATTCAAATGAAACATGATTACAAATACAGTTTATGTTGGTAAAACTGAGTCAAAGTGTTTTTTCGCTATTCAAGACCTTTAAAAAAAGTGTATTTATTCACGGAACATCTAAAAATTTTTAAAATTTTGCAGATAAATCGTTAAAGTTGGCAAGTATGGTTCTGCGGTTATGAATACTTCATGTGTGAGCAACAGGCCATTACGCAAGGCTACATGCAGCCTTTCTTGCCACATGTCTAGAGTGTAGATAAGCAAGGGTGAAAGAAAGAGGCATTGACTGGATGCATCCTGTTGTTCCATAAACGAGTGGGGGTACAGCATACAGCATAATCAGGGAGGAAACTTAAGGAAACAAGAAACAACTTGGCCGGTGGGAGGAGGGAAGGAGGAAGAGGAGGAAGGATGAGACGCAATCAGAATGACTCCTCGCACAGTCATATGATAGTTTCATGAACTCTGTCCTTGGAAATATTTTTGTTTCATTCATTAAAAATATTTTAAAATATCATCACTTTGTTCTACAGTCGAAATGCTCGGGGGAAAACAATTACTTTCATGTCATCTGTAATGAGCAATAATGCAGACAGCAATGAAATGAAAAGAATTGATTGCACTCAACTAACAAAAGCTCTCGACATGGTGCGCCAGGACGCTGGCCGGTTTGTCTTTAGAACTTCTACACAGCCCTCCTTTTCCTTCCAGACATACATAAGTTGCCTCACACTGCTTACTCGGCCGAGCGGCGGAGGGATACATCAGGATCCAACTTGCCTAAAAAGCTGGTTAATTGATGTTTATAACCTAAAAATTGTACGTAACATAGATACTGATAAATTTACAAAGCATTATATCTCATAATACCAGCTAAATATTTATTAGTTTATTAATTGGGGATGTGCAGCGTCATCAATCCGTCGCAGATCACCACCTTCACTGAGTTTTGCGCCCGACACTACCACCCACGTCGATCGAGAAACGCCCGGCAGAGCTCATCGCATTCCAGCATGTCCCTGTACGTGCCTCCAGGCGAGTGAACTCTGACCTGCCTGCCAGATAAATCCATCCAAGCACAGGCTAACTCAGAGCTTATTTGAAATTTTAAAAGCCAGCACTTCTCTGTACGTGCTTCCAAGCAAGAGAACTATGACTAGCCTGCCACATAAATCCCATTCCAGGAGAAGCAAGCTAAGAGGCTACTTGAAATTTAAAAAATCCAAACAAGGCAAAATATCAGAAAAGTTTACTTAGAAAAGTTGCTAGAAATTAAATTAGCTTTAAATTGAATCCAAACACGACATAAATCCGTTAAATTGACACGTAAAATTAAATACTTTTCTCTTGCTTTAAAGTTAAATTTTAAATAGACTTTTAATGTTAATTTCTCTATTAGCATCCCCAATTAATAGGTTGGATCCCACCGTATACATCCTTATACCTGGTTAAGTTGGCCTATTTAATTTGTTATAAACAACAAAGAAAAAAAATATTAATTAAGACAAAAAAAATAAATTTGCAATTACTGTATGATAAAAGGCCAAGTAAGTGCTAAGTGCCAGTGCACGTCACAACCCCCCACTTAACACGCAATGGCTTTTCCCACAGGACAAACCATAAGTGTTAAGTACACTCTTAGTACAACAGCTCATCACAATTATGGTTCTATATACATACCAATGTTTTACATAAGCTACATTACAATGTTTCATTATTACAATGATTACTTGAGTTGCATAAACTATACTACATCAATGAATACACATGAGCACTTGGGCAAATCACTCTTACTAGCACGCTCTACATGATTACAAAATTGCTGTTTTCCTAACCTCTAAAACACCACCACATTTAAAATTTATCGAAATACAGCATACATAATTATTTTCTTTTACTCCACTACTGAGCATGAAACATTTATTTAGCACAATAGTATATAATACATAATGTAAACAAATAAAAAAAAATAATTGACAAATATACCTTTTAAATTTATGCATTGACTTGTGGCAGCACACTGTTGTTGCACCCTTAATTTAAATGTAACAAAATTTTTTTTAAATCTGCAAACCATTACTTTTCTTAATACTAATAAATCACATCTTGTACCCTTGGTTGGCTTTGTAAAGTTCAGTTGATTACAGGAAGTCTAAACCATCAACTTATCACTCCTCAAAAATATGGTACACTCCTTTGGAACAACGACGAGAATGACCTAAACACTGGGTACACCCCATTGGACCAACGACGAAGGTGCCCAAAAACCAACAATTACATCACCACACACTAAAACAACTTCTTCACATAACCCTTCTCTGCATAATACCCTTCCTTTTACAGCACTTCCCTTTTACATCAAGTTAACAGCCATCAACGGCCACGAGATGGTAAACAACAAAAAAATACAAACAGATCAAGTATTCAGCACATACATGTATATTTTTTTCAAACCAAAAACACATCAAATAAACCCTTGGGTGTCCTAGCCTGTTGCTACAAGTCGAGCAGTATAAACTGAAAAGTTGCCGCAAATTCACTAATGTGTTATGTCACTCATTGTTATTTATCTTTTATGATTCTACATGATAAGACTTCTATAATTCTATCCATGCTCACAATATTCAACAAATTTATAAATAAACAAGTTACAACACTATCATGCTCAGTCATGATCAATTTAAATGGGTTTGAATTCAGTTAAAACCTTAATATTAAATCAACTTATAATAAACAAATATCATCCTTAATGTAATTTATTACAGAACTCCAAACAGCAATTCACAAAAAACAAGAGTAGCAAAGTACTTAGTAAATTAGCTTGTGTATCAAAGACAAGTGTGGTATGTGCTTGGTGGTGTTTTCAAATTTCAAAACAATATACAGTAGTGATAGCAAAATGTTACAATACAATGCTATTCTATTTCTGCTGTCACCTCAACTCTACAATGGTTACATCTCACAAAAAAAAAATATAGCAAATTTAAAGTGTAATTTTACTATGTCCAGGCATACTTTATAGCACCACAACAAGAAAAAAAAATTAAAACATTTCAAGAGCAATCAAAGCCAGATTAGCATGCACTTTTACAAAGGTAATTAACTACCAAGGTACACCTTTCATAACAAATTTAACTGACACCATTAATACTTCAACTACTTATTATGATCAACCCTGAGAAGAACACTAATAATACCAAATGACGTTACCACTAATACCGTTGTTTTACTTGTTCAAATTAACCATATTCACAATCACAAACTTCCAAAAAAAAAGAAAAAGAAAATAAGTTAAAGATACAATTGATTTATAGCAGGACCCAAATTTTCACTTTACATTGCCACCTTAATCACACTTGTAAGCATTAAGTTTTTTTTAACAAACTTCCAAAACAAAGCATATAATTACCTATTACTCATTAAATTTCACTAGTACTGGGAGGCTGCACCATAACCTCTTACCACTCAAACACCATTACTACTTCACAAATTCATGCAGCAACATATACTCTATAATTACTTAAGGCGTACCTATATGCACCACGACGAGGCACCCTTCCAACAATCATAAAACAAATACCTGCCTATTTGCACCACGACAAGGCCACAACCACAATAAAACAACAAATAAATGCCTATTTGCACCACGAAGAGGCCAAATTCAACACCATCAACAACTTCCTCAAGACAGGGCCAACCTTATTTGCTCCACGACGAAGGCTCCCAAATCACCATAACATAACCTCACAACGTCGACAGTTCTTCTTACTCTACACATGATTTATACCTCCATTCACACACCTTCTCCCACTACAGCCATTTCCTCCATCCACTACTCCTTTGCAGCACTCCCATTTACATTTTACTAATTTAATCAAAACCACAATTATATTAACCAGTTTCTAACCGCAACTTCAAAACATTACCTCCCTTGACCTCTTCCCGTTACAATAATTATCAATAATGCCTTATATTCACCAAATTTTAACTCTGAAACTTAACCCACAACATTTCTTTATACTGCTGCTACACCTCAAGTACAGGTAAGCTAATCATTTTCAAACTTAATTTCTTAAATAATAATTATTTTCTCCACTGCCTTGCTAAATTCTGCTTAATTAAGCTCTGCTTGTACATATTACACAAATTTCAGTATTTATTACATTAACATAAATTATTTCTCAAACCTCTGCATGAATCCATAATAAACCTCAGAGTTGACCAATGTCATGAAATTTCTAATTATGTACCTATACATTACCCAAGTTTTATTTAAGAAATTTAACACTTCAGTTACTTCCACCTTGCCCACATGGTGAAAAACTATATAAACAAGCTTACTCAAACTTCACAAACATCAATTTTCTTACTGTACTAAAGGTACTTAATTACATCATGTTGTCATAACCCTAGTGGTGCCATACCCACATAATACTTTTAATTAACTTGTAAAATGTTTTCATTAACATCTTCATTACTATCTTTAGAAATACACACAAGTCCTTTTTACCCTGTTGAATAGGTCCCTCACTCGACACACACCTCTTGCTCCACTGAGCACAACACAGGATACACACTGTCAACCCAAACCTTTATCTTCACCTTTCCTCATGTCCACTCCTGCACCCCCCCATCTCTCGACTCTTCTCTGCACCCCAATACATCTCTGCACGTCTCGTTTCACTGCACATGCTTTACTCCCCAGTTCCTCCTGGCCTGTCAACGTCACTGTACCTAGGTGCCATTCCTGCACCCCCCACTGTTCTACCTCTCTGACCAACAACACATTGTAACAATTTTTGTCTGGCCCTAAAAATGTTCTGTTCATTTCCCAGTTCTGCAATCTTACCACCCAGTTACTAATATATTTGCCCTTTCTTAGTCTACTCTCATTCTTAACACAGTCACTATCTTAAATCACGTTAACTACACACTCGTGTGACACAACATTGATTTCTTTACTAGACCTAACCTCACCTTTACCTTTCTGCACTTGTGTCACTGTCTGTTCCTAAGGCCTAACTCTACAACATGTTCTAATCTATTAAACACTTCTGCACAACTCTTAATTTCCTTTTTCAGCTCTTCCTTTGCCTCCTTAACTTCTCCCTTAATTTCTCTGACCAGTGTTCTAGTTTGTGCCTCTAACATTGCTTTTATTAATTCTAATAAATTTTTTCCTGTCGCTGCCATGATTTTAGATTATATTTCCAACTGGTTTCAGAAGTGAGACAAAGTGTATTAATGTAATTTACCTGTATTTATTAAAAAAAACTATGTTTACATTCCGTTTGTTGTCTTCTCTGTAACTTAGGGCACACAAAAAAAAAAAAAGACAGTACTTGATAACAATTTGGAACGGCTCACATTGGCTACCTGCCCGCACTGGTAAACACAAACACTAACCTGTTGTTTATTTCTGCTACTTTCTTTACCTTGCAGCTTTTCTACTCGGAGTTGTTTTTCTTTCTTGACGTGACGTGAACTGTTTCCTGTACTGCCGGCGGCGACTGATACTATGCTGCCTTCGAGCTGCCGCTGTCCTGGCACTGGAAGGGCTGGTTGTTGTTGCGGGTCCTAGGGCACCCCGAGGTACTTTGGTTCCCTCAGGTCCCTGTTCCTCGGCGCCAGAATGTAACGGGTCCCCGTCGCCGCATTGTTGTTATCTAGATGTTGGGAGTATGTCGCCGATGTCCCTGGTCGCGGCAACAGAATGTAACGGGTCTTGCTACGTCGCAGTGTTGTTTATATATATATATATTTTGGAGGTTATGAGTTCCTGTTCGGGGCGGCAGAACGTAACGGGTCTGCTTCTCTTCTCTACGTCTGTTGTTTGTTTGTTTATATAGATGTTGGACGTAACACTCCTCGGTTGCTATTATTGCAAGTAGTTAGCAGGCAGAAAAATGGCCAAACACAGTGAGCTGATGTAGAGGCGGTACCTATTATATTGCTACCCGGATAACAGTGAGGTTAATCAACCACAGATGAATAAATAAATAAAAATCATAATATCAGCATTTTTTTCTTTTATTTATCCTTTCTTTTGACGCACTTTAACAGACAAAGGCAATTCACGTTGCGAGTGCTAGCCCAGAGTTAGATGAGGTGACTTTTTCTTATCTACGTATTTAGTCATTTTCGCCTGCCCTCTGTGTGAGTAGTAGTACTTGGCCCGGCACTTTTTCTACCTTAATCACCGGCTATATGGTTATGAATATCTACTGGTTGTTTACTACTAAATTAAAAGGCAGCATGCCTACAAAGAAAGAAAATAAAGCTAAGTTCGACTAACGAATCCGCACTCTAGGCTTCACAGCCCCTCTGCCCCGTCTAACACGTCCTCCTCTTGCCGCCATGATGCCCCAACTAAAAACCTCCCGGGCGAACACTCTGACTTACTCGGCCGAGCGGCGGAGGGATACATCAGGATCCAACTTGCCTAAAAAGCTGTTTAATTGATGTTTATAACCTAAAAATTGTACGTAACATAGATACTGATAAATTTACAAAGCATTTTATCTCATAATACCAGCTAAATATTTATTAGTTTATTAATTGGGGATGTGCAGCGTCATCAATCCGTCGCAGATCACCACCTTCACGGAGTATTGCGCCCGACACTACCATCCACGTCGATCGAGAAACGCCCGGCAGAGCTCATCGCATTCCAGCACGTCCCTGTACGTGCCTCCAGGCGAGTGAACTCTGACCTGCCTGCCAGATAAATCCATCCAAGCACAGGCTAGCTCAGAGCTTATTTGAAATTTTAAAAGCCAGCACTTCTCTGTACGTGCTTCCAAGCAAGAGAACTATGACTAGCCTGCCACATAAATCCCATTCCAGGAGAAGCAAGCTAAGAGGCTACTTGAAATTTAAAAAATCCAAACAAGGCAAAATATCAGAAAAGTTTATTTAGAAAAGTTGCTAGAAGTTAAATTAGCTTTAAATTGAATCCAAACACGACATAAATCCGATAAAATTGACACGTAAAATTAAATACTTTTCTCTTGCTTTAAAGTTAAATTTTAAATAGACTTTTAATGTTAATTTCTCTATTAGCATCCCCAATTAATAGATTGGATCCCACCGTATACATCCTTATACCTGGTTAAGTTGGCCTACTTAATTTGTTATAAACAACAAAAAAAATATATATATTAATTAAGACAAAAAAATAAATTTGCAATTACTGTATGATAAGAGGCCAAGTAAATGCTACGTGCCAGTGCACGTCACATATGGAAGGAAAACGTACACATTTAGATGATTATGCTACAGCTGATTTGCCACAACACATCCGCCAAAGCATCTGAATTTACATGAAACAGCTTTTAAGGAAATAATGTAAAATTTTGCAATATTTTGTGAATTTCATGAATCACAATTTTTAGGAATCCTCCTTAACCATTGCCAATGTATCTTCCAACATAGCATAAGCAATGTTGAGTAATATTTATACTTATAAAGTGTAATTTCATTAAGAAGTCATCAACATATTTAATTTAAATAATATTTAAATTTATTTAATCAAAGCTAAAAAATTAAAAAAAATAAATTCTAAGGGAAAAAGGACGGGGGGCATGTTTAGCTACGAGGGGAGTAGGCGTTAAATGGTACATGGGTAAACATGGTACTAGAGACTGACATTAAATTATCAAAATTGTCACTAAAAAAATATTATCAGACATTCATTCGTGTTCCGAGTCCTTTTCTGGATGAAAATTTACTATCTCGAGTTTGATCATGTTTTATGCAATAACATATGCTTCTTTAAAATAGAAATCTAAACTTTAATGCAAAAGTTATGTTTTAGATAATGCAATTTAATTTTTAGGGAAACAGGTGAATTAATTTTCCCCTTTCTTTTTATTTCACCGTAAGTCAGCTATAACCAATAACCCTACAAACAAAGTATTTTATCTCTGGACTTAATACTTAGATTTACAATGACTTTTCATGCTTCCAATGATTTTCTAACGCTTCGTAATCTAAAAATAGTTGCACGTTATCACCCTTTATCAAGACCTGTTCCCTAGAAGAGAAACATAAAGCAAATTGTACCTGGCATTCCACTGGTGCATGGGCAGAAAGTGAACTGTGGCAGGACCCATGGAGCTCAGAGGCCTCTGTACAGAGGGCGGGGCAATCCCATGTGTCTGGCCCCCCATTGCATCTGGTATGTTCTTGCCATAGCCCACGACATGTGGTGCCTGTTGCCGGGCTGCCTCCTCTTGCACCTGTCATGCGCACACACAAGTATAAACATGTATACACAAATATTAAATGAAATACACAAGAACCCTGATTTTATGAACACTCGCGGTTCCTCTCATAACATTCGTAAAATCACTACCTTCGCAAAACTGATTGCGGTCTATATTGCCACCCTCTAAAATTATCAAATTTTAAAATTGCATTTTTTCAGCAAAGTGCCTCTGGCTGGACTCCAACTTTCATAGCGTTTTGCAGGAAATTACTGAATGTAATAAAAGAAACATAAATTGATGTCAGTAGCCAGACGTCTTCTGATCAACAACACACCACTAAACAGTATACATGACCAACCATTGCATCCACCCACCTGCCCCCCCAAAAAAAATTCCAAGTATCTTCTCGCGAGCGAATAGCCCAACTCCTGTAGCATATAACGGAAAAACAAGGCGAGTGATAGTAGAATTATAAATTGATATCAATAGGCAGATGTTTTATGATTAAAAGAACACCATTAAACGGTAGTCATGACTAACCCTTGTCCCCAAAAATGAGAAAACGCACTTCCAAGTGCCTTCTCAAAAGTGCGAACTCAGTTCTTGAATTATTTATGCAGAAAACCAAACAATAGAGTAATAAAATAATAATTTCCACCGATAGACAGGGGTCTTAAAAAACCTTGAAATTGGTAGTTATAATCTCCTGGTGTCACCCAAATCAATTTTAACACACTTGTGCACAGGCATGCATTACTAGCCATCACAATGCCTACGTAAGTTATTCTTCACCAGAGTAAAGGAAAATGCATATGTATTTATTGATTGTACTGTTGTAAATGACTTTGATATTAATTAAAAGGTTGGTCAAAACAATCCCTTGATATTTTATACTACATAAGCAAATATATATATATATATATGTATACACATACACACACAAATGATTGTACACGAACATAGGTAAACGTTGTGTACAGGATGGACAGATAGCGTAACTGCATGAATGATCACAAGATGGTGGACAGAAAGCAGCACCGTAGCTTATACCAACGTTCAATTACCCATAAAGGTCACTTTGTGACCTTACTAAAATTTATCAAAAATTACATGTATATGTGGTTGCAAGGAATCGCTTTCACAGCCAGTATGTTGCGTAAAACAAATAAGTAGTTCTGGAATCACGCAAAATACGTCTAATTTATTTCCAAATTATGACATAGCCATAGTGGAAAAAAATGTTTCTACACACGACTAATAGGTAGCACGATCACTGTGCTCTAGTGTAAAGTGAAATGCACATTTTTAGACAGAACGACATGCAATAACGCACTGTTCAAGCAAATTATGTGTCAAGTTAATTGTTTTAAGCATGTACTGTGTTAACCCAATAAAGAAAAAAAATTCAAGCTATAAGTGAAGGGGTTGGTGTAAGAATGTGGCATGAAGTGAGAAAGATATAAAATTTGGAGATGTGGAGAAATAGCCTGGGTGAAGGCCATACTACAGTTCAATGAGCGTATGTAGATCCTAATATGTTGTAATGGTGGAGGTAGTAAGCTGGCCACTTGGCAGAGACGGTGCCACCGCACTCTTTTCAAACTGTTACTGCCACAATTTTTAATGGATATTTACCATTTTTTATTTTATCTGTAATATTGTGACTTGCCAAGCAAGAACTTCAACTCTACAGCTCATATTTTGTTGCAGTGAATTACATAATATATTATTTATTTAAACATTGTCATCACTACAATATTTTTTAGTCACAGAATTTTATTAATTTTTTTAGGAACCCTGAGAGTGTATTAGTAAAATTGATACCTTCAATAAATCCAGGGTTCATAAAATCGGGAGTCTAGTGTACCCATGACTCCTAACTTTACTAAAAACTATAACTTACTCAGAAAGAAACCATAACAAACACATCACACTAAAAAATGACCAAAATTAATAAAAAAAATGTTCTCTGTACATATAAAAAACAGTTTCAACATGAAATGATAAGAAACTTTAATAACACAACTGTAAGATTCATTTCAAATGGATGAGTACACACATTCTGGGTAATATAATAGCTTTACATTATCAATTTAATATAAAGATATTTGTAAAGAATTAGCTGTTTATGAATATAGTGGATTCACGAAACTTTTGCTTGTCAATGAAACAACATAAGCTAACAAGAGATGCAGTAAAGAGAAGAAACACAGTGTTGTAATGAGCTGATTAACTGGTCAGAGATGCGTCCTTTATGGCAGCTTTTATAGTTTTCTTTTTTGTTTTTGGTCTCTTTAGTTTCGGTTTGTTTAATTTGGTTCGGTTTGTAGTTTCTTTTGAGGAAGTCTGTCGGCCAAGGTTTGTCTAGCTTCCCTTTGTTGGGATTTTAATTTTGGTGATTTTGCTTTCCCTGGTTGAATGGGGTGTGTGTTGGTAGTGTCTTCAGGACGTCTGAGTAGCTCCTTTTGTCGGGTCGATCCCTCTAACGGCCGTGGAGGGGCCGCCTTGATGGGAGGGGAGTCTCAGGGGTCTCGGCTGGTAGAGGAGGTAAAGGAGGGGGGCGACTGTGTTTTGCTTGGTAGGGGATAACGCGAGCAGTGCTCAGTTTGCAAAGCGAGTGGGACGAGGAGGCAGTAGGCGAAGTTTACGATCAGTCAGGTGTGGTCCGATAAGTTGCAGTGCCGATGGTCGACGACTCAGAGGGAACCTTCTTCCATTAGGCGTGGATGATTGCCAGATCCTTTTTGGGCTAAGCAAGGCGAATGGAAGGTCAGATCGCAGTTCAGGTATGCGGTTGACAACTGATGGCTGTGACGATCACTAGGATTTGGTGAGTCGTCCCTATTTTCGTCGTTTTCTCTTTCGAGAATAGACTGGATCAGATGACGATAGTCTCTGTCTGATAAACAGTTTTGGATGTTGAGGAATTCGTCTCGTGACGAGTCCCGAATCGTTTTGAAACATTGTTGTTTGCAACTTCGAAGAAACGGGGAAAAGCACTGTTCAAGTCGACTAGGAGTATATATGGGTGCGTAGAATTGATTTGCGGGAACGGAAGTGACGAGATGATGTTATTGGAGTGATAAAATGAATTTGGAATGTTGAGGCACATTAATTCTTATTGAGTATACCATTTAACTCATTTCATGAGTGCTGTATTAATGTATTTGCATCCTGAGTAACTCTGGTTCGAAGGTGTACATTGTGTGTTGACTTTGCCTTTATGTAAGTGCGTTTGTAATATTTATAAAATATAAAGCACAGGAAACTGTGATTAGTATTGTGTGCAGCAACTGCCCGTTGGGAATATTTTGGGACAAAAGTCCTTTTGTAAATTTCGAATGTTGTGTGAGATTTAGTGTGAAAAAATGTATGTTCACTTTGTACCACAGATTGTTGTGAAATTATGTGGAGGGAGGAGCGATGTAAATTATGGTTATTTAATATCTGGATTTAAACTAAAAAAGGTGCGTGTCATTTTCTCACTGTTTAGTTGCATTCCTGTTGTGGTTGCCCTGAGCATTGATTATGACAGATGTTTCTTGCAGTTTAATGAATATTATTCTTAAGGGAGTCATTGGTGAGGTCAGAAGGGGAGAAGGGGTTGACAGGCAGGGATGCATGTACTAGTGACGGAAACAGGGCGGGAAGATGTGCAAATTGTGGCCACTGGGGACACTGGATTTCTGAGTGTAAACAGGCCTTACTAGATAAGGCAGGTAGGTGCGAGGGGAGTGCGGACTTGTAGCCCCAGTGCTCAGTTAAAACGTGTAGTGTGTAGAGATAAGAATACTAATTTGGTACGGATTGATTGGTATGGAGTGACGGAGTTAGCCTTGGTGGATTCTGGTGCATCGTGGAGCCTTATAAGTTGGCAGTTTTGGGAACAGCTGGGTCACCAAAACGATCATGTGAGGCGTTGTTTGTGTGTAGAAGTCCATCCTAAATTAATGTTGGCTAACAGAGAACGAGGAAAGGGCGAAGGAGTTGTTCTATTCCATTGTAAAATTGTTGGTTTTTCGTGGAATTTTGAATTCACTGTAATAAAAGGTCTGAGTGTAAGTACAGTGCTAGGCTTGTACATTTTTGGGTTATGCGCAGGTTAAGGTGGATTTTGGGAAGCATGTAATGGTCTTCGGCTTTAAAGGTAAAGTGCAAGTGACATTAATATATTGTAACTGGGATATGGGTTATGGGGTGGTTGATCAGCATGAAGGAAGGAGAAACGATGTTGAAAAAATCGTAAAGGAATTTACTGATGTTGTTACGGATGAAATATGTAAGTGCGATGTAGTGCCATATAAGTTTTATTTAACGGACACCACGCCCTTTAGAAGTAAACCATTCCAATGCTCTCTGGTAAAATTACATTTTCATGGATAGAAAAATTGATAAATTATTAAAGGCAGGAAAAGTGTTTCCCTCGACGTCTGAATTCTCGTCTACGGGTATTTTGATCTTTAAACCAGGAGGACGGAAATTTCGTCTGGTCATATAACATGCAACATTAAATGAATGTGTGCCGCTAGATCCATTTCCGTTGCCCACCGCTGAAGAAACTTTCAACACTTTGGTAAGGTGAAATATTTTACCACTCTGGATTTGAACGGTAGTTTTTATCAGGTGAGATTGCAGCCCGACTGTCAAAAATACACTGCCTTTAGCACGCCCTGGGCACAATTTGAATTCACCAGGATTCCCATGGGATCGAATTTTGGGAGCCAAGCTCTGAGCACAGTGTTGGATCATGTGTTAACTGACAATAAGTATGATTTTGTTTTTCATTACATTGAATGATTTTGTTTTTAATTACATTGACAATGTTGTTATATATAGTGAAACCTGGGAGGATCACCTGTTACATTTAAGGAAAGTTTTGCAAAAGTTAAGGGATTCTGGCCTGACAGTAAATCCGAAGAAGGTGGCCATGAGAAGGGACTCCGTGCAATTACTGGGTTACGTTCTTGAGGGAGGTAAGTTGAAAGTCAGTGCCAAAAAGATTAAATCTATTGTGGATTTTCCGCAGCAAAAGACTATAAAAGGGGTTCAAAAATTCCTAGGCATGGTAAGGTATTATGCGCACTTTATTCCAAATTTGTCAGAGTTGTCTGAACCTTTTAATAAATTGAAAAGAAAAGAGGTAGTGTTTGAGTGGAGTGGGGAGCAGGACAGGGCGTTCAAAATTTTGAAACGCATATTATGTAAAGGACCGGTGTTGAAGCTTCCTGATTTTGAAAAACTGTTCAGCTTACACGTAGATGCATCTTTGAAGGCGTTCGGAGCGGTCTAAAGTCAGGAAGGAGAACATTAACTAACTCGGAGCAAAAGTTGAGTGCTTACGAGAAACGAACATCTTGCCTGTCTTTCGGTATCGAGCAGTTCCATAGTTTTTTGGATGGAACCAAATTTTAATTGTAACCAATAATCAAGCTTTGTTTTGGATTTTGGGGAATTACCACCAACTGAGAAATATGGGCCAATGTGTGTTGCGTCTGAATCGGTTTAGGTACAAAATTTACCATTTTAGTGGTAAGGCTAACCCTATTGTGGATGCCTTGTCTAGAATGTTTGATGAAGAACATTTTGAGCCGGTGCAGAAAAGGGAAATGGATTGATTGGGTCATTTTTGCAGTGTTCCGAATTATTTGAAACCATAACGGATCATCAAAAATCCGATGAGGTGTGTAAGAAACTGTGTGCTGGCATAGAATTTGGGTTGACAACAGACTTTAAAAAAGAGAGAAATATTTTGCATTACCAGCCGTTGGGCGTGGCGCAAAAAAGGATAGTGGCCCCCAAAGTGATACAGAAAATGATCATACGTTATTATCATGACCAGCCTGGAGGAGGACACTCGGGTGTGTTAAAAACAAAGGATAAAATAAAAACAGATTTTTATTGGGAGTGAATGAATGGAAAGATTAAGGGATTTGTATATAGTACTTGTGATGAGTCTCAAAGATTTAAAAACCCTAGAAACATCAAGGTGGGTTGGTATGTGGCCGAGGTCCCAAAGGCCCTGTGGACTGAAGAGCACATTGATATATTTGGTCCAATGGTATGATCCAAAAAGGGCAATAATGGTATAATAAAAAGCATGAAAGCCGTGACCATTTGCGTAACCTTATAAAATAGTATATGGAAGTTGTTTAGCGTGCCCTCAGAGATGGTTAGCAATAATGATGCCTGTTTTACAGGAACGGAGTTCCAGCAAATGTGTCTGGCCTGGGGCATAAAACACTTTTTCAGCAGCCCTCACTACCCTCAGGTAATCAGGTAGAAAGGGTAAACCATAATATGAAGGTGAGACTTGAAATATTCGGCGATCCTGTGCACAGTGAGTGGGATGTTCAGTTGCAGTGGATCAAATGAGGAATAATGAAGGGTGATATTGCGTCGGGAAGGAGAACGTTTGGAAGAAGCCCACAGGGAAGGGGCTGTAAGATATAATGAAGGAAGGTTTATCCGTTTCAGTCAGGGGACCATGTGCTTTGTTGAAGTTTTCGACTGTCGGATCTCGGGCACAAGATCTCGACCAAGCTGTTATCTCGTTTTGAAGGTCCGTATGTGTTGGGGAAGAGAATTGGTGCCTCCACATGGAGTTTGCAGAAAGAGAATAATCCATTTACTGTAAGAAAGGCACATGTCCCTCATCTCAAACAATTTCTGGGGAGAACTTAAGCCTTGCTTTTTACATGTTTGTATGAATGTATTTGTGGCTGACCAGCACATATTTAGGTGTATGTTGTGATGTTAATGAAATAAAGTTTGTGTTTTATGTGTAAAGAAGGGATGCCTAATATGTAATGAGTATTGGTTAGGAGTATTTTGTGATACAGGTTTTGTAATAGGTTAAGATTTGATGTTGAGAGTAATAAAGATTTAAGGGTAGGTGTATGATTCTGGTTTTATGCACTGTGCTAAAATTCTGAAATCTGTGTGATGTAACATGATTGATGTTGATTCAATGTAGAATAAGTTGTTAGAGGAGAGTACATTGAAGTTTGTCAGAGTACCTAAAATTGATTAATTATAATGTGATTAAAATCATTCTTGTACTGCACCTTGAAGGGTTTTGAGTTGTGAGTTTTCTTGGAGGATGATGTTATGAACATGTCATTTGGGGTCCCCTCGTAGAAGGATTTTAGGGCAGGGGAATGAAGCTGATTGGCTGGTCGGGGACGCGTCATTTATGGTAGTTTTTATTGGTTGTTATTGTTTTTCGGCTTTTTCGTTTCAGTTTGTTTGATTTGGATCAGTTTGTTTGTTGTTCCTTTTGAGGACGTCTGTCTGCCGAGGTTTGTTTAGCTTCCCTTTGTTTGTTGGGAATTCATTCTCGGTGATTATACTTTCCCTGGTTGAATGGGGCGTGTGTTAGTAGTGTCTTTGTGGCGTCCAATTCGCTTCTTCAGTCGGGTCGATCCCTCTAATGGCCATGGAGAGGCGACCTTGATGGGAAGGGAGTCTCAGGGGTCTCCGCTGGTAGAGGAGGTAAGGGAGGGGGCGACGGTGCTTTGCTTGGTAGGCGATAATGCAAGCAGTGCTCAGTTTGCAAGACGAATGGGACGAGGAGGCAGTAGGCGAAGTTGACGATCAGTCAGGTGTGGTCCGATAAGTTGCAGTGCCGATGGTCGACGACTCAGAGGGAACCTTCTTCCATTAGGCATGGATGATTGCCTGATCCTTTTTGGGCTAATCAAGGCAACTGGAAGGTCAGATCGCAGTTCAGGTATGCTGTTGACGACTGATGGCTGTGGCGATCACTAGGATTTGGTGAGTCATCCCTATTTTCGTTGTTTTCCCTTTTGAGAATAGACTGGATCAGATGACGATAGTCTCTATCTGATAAACCGTTTTGGATGTTGAGGAATCCGTCTCGTGACGAGTCCCGAGTCGTTTTGAAACATTGTTGTTTGCAACTTCAAAGAAATGGGAAAAGCACTGTTCAAGTCAACTAGGAGTATAAATGGGTGCATAGAATTGATTTGCAGGAAGGGAAGTGTGTGAAGGGAGTGATAGTGTTTAAGTAGGAAGGTTAAGGCCAATTAATCCTGACTGAGTACATTAACCCATTTGATAAATGCTATATTAATGTATTTGCGTCCTGAGTAACTCAGGTTCGGAGGTGTACATTGTGTGTTGGATTTGCCTTTATATAAGCGCGTGTGTAATACGTACGTAATATAAAGCACAGGAAGCTGTGAAGAGTATTGCGTGTGGCGAGTGCCCTTTTGAAATAATTTGGGACA
Source organism: Medauroidea extradentata (assembly GCA_003012365.1). Lineage (NCBI taxonomy): Eukaryota > Metazoa > Arthropoda > Insecta > Phasmatodea > Phasmatidae > Medauroidea > Medauroidea extradentata. The sequence continues at coordinate 30,667 of PNEQ01121215.1, forward strand.
AAAGTCCTTTTGAAAATTTCGAATGTTGTGTGAGATTTAGTGTCAAAAATTATACGTTCAGCTTTGTATCACAAATTGTTGTGAAATTATGTTCAGGGAGGAGCGAAGTAAATTATGATTATTGAATATATGGATTTAAACTAAAAAAACTGTGCGTGCTGTTTTCTCACTGTTTAGTTGCATTCCTGTTGTGGTTGCCCTGAGCACTGATTATGACAGATGTTTCTTGCCTTTTTAATGAATATGGTTCTAAAGAGAGTCATTGGTGAGGTTGTGTCCTTGGTGGTAAGACAAGGATAGGGCACCTTCCGCCCTGGTAATTGGCTCAGGATTATATACCACGGAAAAAGATCATACATAACCTCAAAATATGTGTTCTGTTTAAAACTAACAGCTGAAATATGTTTTAAAAACAAATTATTCAATTTAACTTACTTTCTAAAATTTTTGTTATAATAAAACAAACTATGACATTTGTAAAATAGTACAGAGACCACAAAATTACACCAGCTAAAATAAAGGCATGTTAGTAATGTACTTATAAAATTTCATTACAAGACATCATAATATCTAATGTTTCATACATAGACACAGATGCTTGATATGATTTCATTACAGCCAACGTATAAGTACTGGATACTTCGTCACAGCATCTAGCCTGAGTATTCGAAACCTTGACATTGCAGGCTACCTATGAAAGCAGTGAACCTCCAAGAAATATATTGAATGCTGTCTCATTGTTACCAACCTATGAGTACACAAAACATATGAGATGACACAAAAAATTAATCATACAAAAACAATACTATCAACTATAGCAAATTGTGACTATCTTCCACTGTTTACATGTTCACAAAGTATCGAAAAATCACTATCGAAGACTATCTTTGGCAAAGATGTCTCTCGTTTTGAACGGACAATCAGGAATGTATAAACAAACTGTGTTCTTGAAACGTGGCTGGTATTATATTTGTTAAATAGGAATACTGACCAGACCCAAGTAAAATAATGGGTTTAACACAGTAAAACATATCGTTGCGTGCCATGTGCCTGGAAGCCAGTGGTCGGCGGCTGTTTCGTAACACTTTGTGGACTGGCCCCTGAATCATACGCTAGGCGGCTACGTGATGGCAGTCATGCCGAAGCTACGTCATAGATACCTGTCCCAACTGCGTCTTAACCCTACGAGGGCGGCCTACGTGACTCAATTCATGTTCGAAACATGTAGTAACGCCAATTTTTTGACCCATGTAATGCAGTTATTCCCCGACTGTTTCAAGGAGTATAAAACCACAGAATCTGCACATTTGGGTAGAGTTCGTTATTGGTAGTGCTAGAGGAAGGTGCTACGCATGTGAAAAGTGACTGGTGGAGACATCTTGGTGACGTCATAGTATACTGTGAGGCGGAAGGTGGCTACCTTCAGAGCAGTGATGGACGAACCAAGAGGACTACTGCGGCGGGCTGACGAGCGAAGAAGGAGGTGCGGGACGGGAGTCGAACCAAAGACCTAAAGAGTGAAGACAGTGGTGCTCTCGGGGTGCTGCGCAGCACACGGCGATTCATCACTACTGCGGACTATTAAGGTTGTACACTGTCATTTTTTGAGAGACTGTTAATTGGAAATATGACTGAATTTTATTGTAATTTGTAGTGTTTAATTAATTGAGGGTAGTCATTTTTGTGCTTTAATTGTCAGAGTTAATTAATGTCTCTGTGACACAGGAGTAATTGTGTGCATAACTAATGGTGTTGTGAGAGCTATAGTTGATTACTGTTTTAGTATTTCGTAGCTTTGTGAGCTATTAAATCCAGTACTTAATTTAACTCTTTTATTTCTAATTATAAGACCTCTATCCCAAAAGAACTTATGAGAATTGCCCACATATAAAATTTATGTCTCAAACTTGTAACACTGGTGTCAGAAGTGGGATAGAGTCATAAAGTAAATTTAAAAATTAATTATGTAAATTAAATCATTGCACACAATTGTTATTTAATTAAATTGAGCCACTTTATAAATTTTTTGTTAAAACTTCAATTGTACATGTGAATGATTACAAGAGGCATGTCAGCAGAAATAGAAGCCCTAAAGGCCCTCATTGAAGGACTGAGTGGCCAATTAAGTGGCCAAATCAATTCTGTCAGAGATAGTGTAAATGCAAATGTTGATAGCGTAAATGAAAATGTTGATAAGAAAATAGATAGCGTAGATAAGAAAATTGATAATGTAAATGAAAATGTTGATAAGAAAATTGATAGTGTAAATAAAAATGTAGATAAGAAAATAGATAGTGTAAATGAAAATTTAAATAAGCAGGTAGATAGTGTAAAAGAAATGGTATACCAGGAATTAGATGCTGTAAACGAGAAGGTTGGCAGCATAAAGGAAGAGATTGACAAGGTGAACCAGAAGGTAGACAACATAAGCGATAAGGTGGAACAGCAAATGAGTGATCTAAGGAAGAAGTGGCAAGACTTTTGTCAGCGTCAAGAAGGTAGCCATCTTGTTACCAGAGAAGACAAGGTCATTGCTGAATCAATACCTGAAGGCCGCGAAGAGAATACCACGAAGTTTGAACCAGGCTGTAGTGTGGTTCACAACCAGGCATAAAATGGACTGCAGAATGTTGGTGTATCTAGTGTGCCTGCATCGAACATGGGAAAGGGGATTTCTGTCAAGCCTGCTCCTTACGATGGCAAGACTCCGTGGCGAGAGTACCAAAACCTGTTCGAGATTGTGGCAACCATAAATTTTTGGTCTGACCAGCAACGCACATACTATCTTGCAGCTGTGCTGAGGGGACCTGCCCTCAGTATACTCCAGTCGCTTCCAGAACAACAACAGCTGGAATACTCGACATTAGTTACTGCCCTGGAGCTGCGCTTCGGAGACAAGTACTTACGACATGCCCACCATGCCCAACTAAGGAGCCGCACCCAGAGACCAGGGGAGCCACTGCAAGAGTTGTGGCAGGACATTGTGCGACTCGCCAATTTGTCACTCGAGGGATGTCCAGAACAGGCACGAGACATCATAGCAGTCGGTTTCTTCATCCATGCCATTGCCGATGTAGAGGTGCGCCAAGCAGAGCGCTTGGCCGCCCCTAAGACTATGCAGGATGCCCTGACCAGAGCACTGGAGTTCGAATCTGCAAGAGGGCCATCAACTCAGCGTGCTGTGTGGGCGGTCGCACTGTCAGGCGACAAGAGAGACAACAGCCTAGAGAACATCCTAAAGAGAGAGGAACCCACAATGAATGAAATTAAGAACAAATTCACTCCGATTACACCCCACCCTCGACAACAGGGGCGAACAAGCTGTTGGAAATGTGGAGAACCTGGACATCTCAGAACTCAGTGTCCACGATGGTTACGGAAAAACAGAAGCCAAGAGCAGTATGAGGCTGCCCGATCCGGCCAGGCCTCGGGAAACATGTAAGAACAGATCTTAAGGGGCGAATATCGGTCACTAAGAGAGATAAGGCCCCAGTATTTCTTAAGGTACACTCAGTGAAACAAGATTTTAATGGACTCCTAGTGGAGGGCAGTCTAGATAATGTTTCTTTCCATATGGTCGTAGACTCTGGAGCAACCATTAATGTTGTCAGACCGGAAATCTTGGGGCCTACTCCCCAGCAGTTAAAAGGCCATAATCACAGACAAAGCTTTCTGACGACAGTGACAGGCGAGACCACACCAGTAAAGGGGAAGAGAAAGGAACAGTTGAAGTTGGGTGACCTCTGCATTGAGCACAAATTGTACATAGCCGACATAGAAGATGAATGTTTATTGGGCCTAGATGTGTTGCGTAAGTTGGAGTGCTGTATAGTTACTCGGTCAGGAGTACTAAGGGCTGGTAACCGAGAACTGGTGATGATGCCACGAAGCGAACTGCCCTCGCCAACCAGTTGCCAGATGGTCTGTTGTGAGACAACTGTTTTGCCAGCATCCAGTGAGATTGTCATCCCCGCACGGTGTCGAGGCAATTTTGTGCGGCGTGTAGCTCTGGTCAAACATACGAGAAGAGGAAGCAGCTTACCTGATGAAAGGTGGTAGCAAGAACATTGGTTTCGCCGAGTTCTGGAAATTTACCTGTTCGAATGGTTAACTTGTCTAACAAGACAATCAAGCTTGAGGAGGGGGCCATAATAGGTGTGTGCAAACAAGTCTCCCAAATAACTACAACCGACAAAGAAGTCATGAAGTCAGGCGACCTTAATGGGACTGTGCCAGAACCACTCAAGGAACTACTGACTAGAACTGGAGAAAACCTGAACTGGAAACAAGAAAAGGGTGTGGCCGAAATCCTGAAGAAAAACAAGAACACTTTTTCAGGTGGGCCACTTGACCTTGGCAGAACATCCACTGCACAACATCACATTGATACAGGAGAAGCTAGGCCAATCAAACAACCCCCAAGACGACTTCCTCTGGCTACACAAGAGACTGCGGATAGCATCTTGAAAGAAATGAAGGAATTGGATGTGATCGAGCCGTCGGTCAGCCCTTGGTCATCACCTGTTGTGCTAGTTAAAAAGAAAGATGGGTCCACAAGATTTTCAGTGGATTACCGTCGGCTGAATGATGTGACAAAAAAGGACTGCTACCCCCTCCCCCGGATTGATGACACCCTGTACAGCTTGACAGGGTCACAATGGTTCTCTACACTTGACATGAAGAGTGGCTACTGGCAATGTGAGGTGACGCAAGAGGACAGGGAGAAGACAGCCTTCTCTGAGCAAGGGAAAGGAACTTGGAAGTTTAAAGTCATGCCGTTTGGGCTATGTAATACCCCTGCTACCTTCGAACAATTAATGGAAAAGATCCTACCGGTAGATATTTGCCAAGATTACTTAGATGATATCGTGGTCACCGGTAAAACATTTGAAGAACACCTTACCAGATTAGATTCGGTTTTTCAGAAAGTGGCTGCTGAAAATCTGAAGCTGGTTCCCAAGAAGTGCCACTTGTTCCAAAAGAAAGTCAGTTTCCTAGGGCATGTGGTATCAGCTGATGGAATCCAGACTGACCCAGAAAAAACCAGGGAAATAAAAGACTGGCCACAACCGACAGGACACAGGTGAAAAGCTTTCTTGGACTCTAAAGCTTATTATCTGCGATTTGTACATGGATTTGCTACGATTGCCAAGCCACTACATGAGCTTACTGAAGCCAGACAAAAGTTCCTGTGGGCACCTGAATGTGAAGCCTCTTTCAGAAAATTAAAAGAAGTTTTAATGTCTCCTCCAGTTTTGCGCTTCCCCGATAGTGAAGGCGAGTTTATATTGGACACAGACGCGAGTGATGTAGGCATCGGTGCTGTGCTATCACAGGTTCAAGATGGAGTAGAGACGCCACTAGAATATTTCAGCAAAGTGCTGCAGAAACCAGAGAGAAACTATTACGTCACTCGTAGGGAACTATTGACAATGATGAAGTCCATGTCACATTTCCACCATTACTTATATGGTAGATTCTTTACTTTGCGAACAGATCATGCTGCTCTACGCTGGATACTGAACTTTAAGAATCCCGAAGGACAAATAGCTTGATTGAATCAACACCTTCAAGAATACAACTTTGATATACAACACCGTGCTGGTCGTTCCCATAATAATGCAGATGCATTATCCCGCAGGCCTTGTGATGCCAATTGTCGCCATTGTGAACGGCAAGAGGAGAGGAGCGGAGGAGTGCGCTATGTTAGAACAACAAGGCTTCAGGCATCAACAGTCGATAGTAAATTCTCCTGGACTGACGACAAGATAAGAGAAGAACAACAAAGTGACCCAGACTTGTGCCCAATACTGGATTGGAAAGAGCAGGACCACCGGCCAGAATGGCAGGAGCCATCTGAAAAGAGTGCTACAACTAAGGCATATTGGGCACAGTGGAATTCACTTGTTCTGAAGAATGGTGTCCTCTACTGGAACTGGGAGAGTGCGGATGGCAGACATGAACACATACAGTTGGTCCTCCCAGAGAACAAGGTCCCAGAGGTACTGAAGGAGCTCCATAATTCAGTGTCAGATGGTCATTTTGGCATTAATAAGACACTCAACAAGGTTCGAGAGAGGTTTTACTGGCTTCATTGCCATGAAGATGTCAACAGATGGTGCCGAATGTGTGACGACTGTGCCGCAAAGAAAGGCCCGAGGGTCAGAGGTCGAGGTCGTCTCTAGAAGTACAATGTTGGTGCCCCATTCGAGAGAATGGCGGTTGACATCTTGGGTCCCTTGCCAATAACCGAGAGAAACAATCGGTACTTGTTGGTGGTGCAGGACTACTTCATCAAATGGCCAGAGGTTCTTCCTATACCGAATCAAGAAGCCAGCACGGTGGCTGATGCACTGGTCAAACATGTGTTCTCAAGGTTTGGGGTGCCATTGGAGCTTCACTCCGACCAAGGTCGGAATTTCGAAGCGGCCCTTTTCCAAGAAGTGATGAAGATAATGGGTATAAAGAAGACCTGAACCACTCCGCTACATCCACAGTCTGATGGAATTGTCGAACGTCTAAATCGCACCCTGGAGCAGTACCTATCCATCTTTGTATCTGATAATCAAAAGGATTGGGACTCAAAAGTACCACTGTTTCTGCTAGCATACCGCTCTACCATTCACGAAGCAACTAAGGTGACACCATCAAGAATGCTGATTGGAAGAGAGCTCCGTCTCCTGAGCGTCCTGATGTTCGGACGACCGGAGGAGGAAGACCAGATTGCATCCCCAGTGTATGCCAGCGATTTACGCCGCAAGTTGGTTCACACTCACAACTTTGCCCAGCGACACCTTAGGATCAACACTGACAGGATGAAGAGTCGCTACAATAGGAATGCACCAGATGAAACATTTCAAGAAGGACAACTGGTGTGGTTGTACAACCCTCAGAGAAAAAAGGGGTATTGTCCCAAGCTGCAGAAGAATTGGGAGGGCCCTTATGAAATAGTGAAGAAGATCAATGATGTGGTGTTTCGGATTGTTCGTCGAGACTCTCGGGCGAGAGGACCTAAAGTTGTTCACATCGACAGATTGGCCCTCTACGATGGACCTGAGGCTGTTGTGTCTGTTCGGGATGAACAGACTTAAGGAGGGGGCAGTGTTGCGTGCCATGTGCTTGGAAGCCAGTGGTCGGCGGCTGTTTCGTAACACTTTGTGGACTGGCCCCTGAATCAGACGCTGAGCGGCTACGTGATGGCAGTCACGCTGAAGCTATGTCATAGATACCTGTCCCAACTGCGTCTTAAGCCTACGAGGGCGGCCTATGTGACTCAATTCATGTCCGAAACATGTAGTAATGTCTATTTTTAGACCCATGTAATGCAGTTATTCCCCGACTGTTTCAAGGAGTATAAAACCACAGAATCGGCACATTTGGGGAGAGTTCGTTATTGGTAGTGCTAGAGGAAGGTGCTACGCCTGTGGAAAGTGACTGGTGAAGACATCTTGGTGACGTCAGAGTATACTGTGAGGCGGAAGGTGGCAACCTTGGGAGCAGTGTTGGACAAACCAAGAGGACTGCTGCGGCGGGCTGACGAGCGAAGAAGGAGGTGCGGGACGGGAGTCGAACCAAAGACCTAAAGAGTGAAGACAGCGGTGCTCTCGGGGTGCTGCGCAACACACGGCGATTCATCACTACTGCGGATTATTAAGGTTGTACACTGTCATTTTTTGAGAGAATGTTAATTAGAAATATGACTGAATTTTATTATAATTTGTAGTGTTTAATTAATTGAGAGTAGACATTTTTGTGCTTTAATTGTCAGAGTTAATTAACGTGTCTGTGACACAGGAGTAATTGTGTGCTTAACTAATGGTGTTGTGAGAGTTATAGTTGATTACTGTTTTGTGTATTTCGTAGCTTTGTGAGAAATCCAGTACTTAAATTAACTATTTCATTTCTAATTATAAGACCTCTATCCCAAAAGAACTTATGAGAATTGCCCACATATAAAATTTAAGTTTCAAACTTTTTTAAGTTTTTGGGGCAAATTTTTAGATTGCATGCAATCCCGAAAATACATATATGAGGACTGTGAAACTTGCTATACTATGTGAGGACCTAGATTTTCGCTCCATTTCCAACTGTTGCATAGGATACACACTACCTTGCAATGAGAGCACCTGTTAAAACACACTGTGATGATGTTAAGTGAGAACATATCATAAAATTCAATCTAGAAGAAAAAGTGATTCATTCTTTTGATTCCAGCTAACTCATAGGAAATTAGTGTAAGGTAATGTGACACATCAAGGAAATCTATAAGTAGCATTCCCGGAAACTAATATTTTTTTATAATCATAAACTACGTCTCAGTTTTAAAAACATATTAACCCCCCCCCCCAAAAAAAAAACATATTTTCTGTACTCTAAATGTGTTAATAATACAGTTTGCAATGTCCTTCAAAAAATATTTGTTTCTGTATTTAGGCAGAGTTTGATTATTTTTACACCAATTAAGGCCAGGAAAAATATAGTGGCTTTAATGACAATTATAAGCTGCTCGAGTCGTAGCAGTCTGAGATATTCAGAAACTCGCTGGTTATCTACAGCTTTACTATTGAAAAGCTAGCAGTGTATATTGTTATTGGATTTCTTGCAAATTATATTATTGGAATCCAATTAATAAAACACATGGCTAATAAACAACGCTCCTGTTGCGTTGTTAACTTAATTTTTTATTCATCTAAAGACTAGCTTGACGTTAAATTAATAAGTGCAGTTTCCATTATTTGCATTTTATCTCGTCTCGTGTAATGAGCCCATTTTTTCGTCATGGAAAGTGCTTGTGAATTAAGATGCAATTACCTGCTTAATTTTTACTATGCAGAATCACGTACATTTTTGCGACTTTAATTTCTCACAGTGGCAGTAGAATGTATTTCCCATAGCAGTGCAGCATCGTCAGTATTAAAATTTAAAACACATCATAATACAAAACATAAAAAAAATTATCTATAGATTGACTTGGGTGATACATCCTCTTGCCTGTATTGGACAAATATTGATTTCACATGTCAATGGTTAATATTGTGGATGCGGATAGGGTGCTCAGCCCAAAATTGGACAATACGATCATGGTTAAATTCCCAGTCTAGTCGGTATCAGATTTTAACGTTAAGAAATGCCATTGCTGAGCAAGTCTCATTTACCGGTTTTCTCCCACCCTTAGAATCTGGTGCTCTCTCGCATCCACATGAATTAATTCACCATTATCTGCTCTGAAGAACTTGGTTTTAAGAATTGCACAAACCTTTCACTGACACTCAACTTCATTACGAGGGCATACACATATTCGTGACTGGATTTAGTTGCTTGGACATACTCCATTGTGAAATAAACGACTGCCACAGGGAATTAAAGACACTAGAACACCATAAAAAGGCAGGGTACATTCACAACATAAAATTCCAAAAAATGGAATAGGGGTCAAGTAAAACAAAGAACAGTCATCACCTGATGACAGGAACAGATTCCAATTCCCGGAAAGTCATTATACTGCCCGTCTGGAAAACTACTGTGTTTTGTTTCATCTCATTGTTGTGTCGTTTTGTTGTTTTTCTGTTCGTTTCCGATATTGGTTGTGTTTTGTTACATCTCTTCGTTGTGTTATTTGTTTTTCTATTCGTGTCTGATATCTACAGTGTTTTGTTTCTCCTCTTCAATGTGTTGTTTGTTGTTTTTCTGTATGTGTCTGATATCTGCGTCACATGTTTACTTGGGTGTGTTCTATGATTTTTATTATTTTAATTTACTATCTGTTCTTTGTTTTACTTGACCCGATTCCATTTCTTGGAATTTTTTGTTGCGTATGTATCTTGTTGACTAAAGCATACTCTGTTTATTCACATTTTTCTATTATCTTTAGTTTTCATTGACAGTAATTTATTTCGCAATGAAGCATGTCCAAGCAAATAATGCCAGTAATGCATGGCCGATTGCTCAGTTCTTTCAAAGATCACACATATTCATGTGTTTCGAAAAAGCTATCGTTCTGAGGACTGCAGTTTCAGTTAGCAAACTGAGGATTACAGTGTTTTCAGAGAGCTAACAATTAACATCAAACCGAAGACTTAGGTCACAGTTTAAACAAAATACAAGGGCATACACATGTTGGTGTGCTTCGAACAAGCTGTAGTTCTAAGGACTGGAATTTCAGTCGGCATTCTGAGGACCATAGAAACTTTAGTTAGATTGCTACTTAAATCAATCCGAGGACATAAAATTCAAACCATGTTACGAGAACATACATGATGAATTACTTTGAACACGCTGTCAATTCAAGGATTGCAGTTTTAGTCGACAATCTTCGGACCACAGGGTGTTCAAGTAGTTTGATATTTATGTCAATTCGAAGACAAAATATCTAGTTTCGACTACAGTACAAGGACACATGTTAGTGTGTTTAGAACATGCTATCATATGGAGGATACAAATTAGGGGGTAAAACGACATTGTTGTAAAGATTGCTATTTAATATATGGATAGCTGGATGTTGTAGCTTCTTGTTTGGGTTACACAAAATGTGTGGGTATGTCAGGCAAATTGCTGGCTGCGTGAATGAGACTATCTGACAAATGCTGGAAACATGACCTATCCTCCCTGTGACGAGTGGGAGTCCCTTGTGGGTCAGGTACAATCTTGGCGTACTGCGAGGGACAGAAATTTCACTTAGTATGGTTCGGTTACCCCACTCACCTAGAACAGGGTGTTGAGCAAGCACCGCTTCTTTGCAGACACTCGCGCTGGAGGACGCCTCTCCTGTAAATGCCTTTCGACAGGTCCAGCTCCGGGCTTCGGCTGTGTTTTTATCAGGCTTATCACTGACGGGGTGAGACATCGTATAGACGGCGAGATCTTTCGTTGGTCACTTATTATTGGGGCGACAGGCAGGTCCGCCTTGCCCTTATATTACTCGCACAACTGCGGCAGCAAGGGTGCATTACCAGGAAGTGGGACAGCGGGCAGGATAATATGACTGAGTTCGAGTTCCTCTTTGCTGCATTGTAGCCTCGGACTCTCTGAGGCTTATAGTTTAGCTACCTCTCTCTCTTTAGTTAAAATCGAATTATTGTTGGTTAGTACTGACATTAAATTGAAAGAAAAGACAGTAATTCTTATATGAGGTTTATATTGAATGAATAAACACAGGTCACTAGTACAGTTGGCTTCACATTCTTCATTCACTTCAAAGAAAAGATTATTTACAGTTCACGTCAAAGAAAACAATATGTACAGTAATATTACAGGCGTGATTTTTCACAAAATCTCTCTAAGTCTGGGGGCAAGAACTGGGCCTCTCTTCACGTGTCTCCAGCGAAACTAGTCTTGGCTACTACGAATTTTCGGCCTTAGAATAAGACTGACGGTCTCTAGTCCTTGCTGTGGACAACTGCTGAACTACTATTGACACTACTGTCTTTAATTCAAAAAGGTGCATGTCACTGGCTGACTGATCAACAGCTTCTTGCACTATCTATGTGCTCAGCGAAAGGATTCACTCACGCACCAGAGGCACGTCTTCGCTCCTAGTGACGCGACACATTTAAGGTAAGGTAATGGTGAATAGAAGCCTTTGGGTAGAGGTGGGTAACACCATCAGGTGCACCAAAGGAAGGTATTGTAGGGAACAATTCACAAACGACTCTCTGTAGCAGACTGCTTTGGGTGGGGCTAGGGCACCTTTTGGATGATCCCAGCGTGTATGGTAAGACGAAGTTCCTTAGGGTAGGTAAGCATGGTGGCACCTTTCGGACAACCACCAGCTTCGGAAGGAAGGTAAGGAGCGAGCGTCAGGAGATTCAGAGCTAGGCTGGTTCCCTGGCAACTGACTGACTAAGGCACGATCCCGCCTTTTACACTCGCCAGAAGGACATAAGTATCGTTAGGCAGCAGCGCAAAATGGCCGATGAGAACTTTAGGCTGTGTGCTGCTACGAGTGTGCCACCTACATACTATAAAATTACTCCCTCTGGTCAAAGTTACTCTGCTGCATGATGAAATAACATGAGTGAAAACAAATATAAAAAAATCTCCCCGTTACCCCACATGATGCAGCGAAACGAATAAACAAACTTAAATAAATGCAAAAACATTATTTACAGTAAAAAGGGTTTGAAAACACACAATACAATATTTAAGAAAGATTGGATATATGGTTCTTGGTTGGCGACGCATGGTCAAAGTTTGTTTACAAAACACGTGTTCGTGAATAGATAAACACAAACGAAAACACAAGTCAAGGCATCAAGCTGCTAGAATGGTGAAACTTCCTATTCTAACTGAATGGAAAATAAAGGGATAAGCTAAATGACAGACGAACATAAAAGGTGAACACAGTGGGCAGGAATGCAATGCATCTATCCCCCCCCCTGCTGGGGAAGAGTGAGGCTCAGGTTTCCTTATTCTAGGAAGATATATGTACAGGGGTGCTGGGTTCTCTTAGCCACAACTACAGCTTTATTTCCCCAGCTAACTTTACATTGAGATAGGAAAGCATGAAATATATGGGTTTAGACTGATATAGGTATTTTGGAAAGTCTTTGGTTTCTCTTGTGGGTGGCATGGACTTACGTTCTTCGTGGAGGCCCCTGGTAGGTGCGGTTGGCGAGGTTCCTCCAAGGGGTTTCTTTGTAATGGCCTGCTTGTGTTACGAAATTGCCTCTACAAGAGCGCCAGTGTAGCTGGTGCCTCGTAGGTGTGGTACTGAGACCTCAGAGTGTAGCCAGAGTATTGAGCCTGGGGGCTCATGGTGAGTAGGTCAGGATGGCCTGCGTGTAGAGAGCTTCCCCTTTTGGGCTGGTTCTGCTGGCCTCTGACCATGTCCTGGGCGGGAAACGATCCTCTGGTGTGCTGTTAGACGGCCGACTGGACAGCTACGAGCCTAAGAGGCTGGGAGCCGCAGTGCTTAGCCCACCGCTGCATGGAGATTGAGGCTGCACGGAGTTCAGCTGTAGCACCAGGCGGGTTTGTGGGACCCCAGGGTCCTGGATGGGTGCCCTGCATATCCTTTGTGAGGTAGGCCCTGGATGAGGTAGGCCCTGGATTGAGGCCTGTGGTTGTGCTGTCGCTCATCGTCGTCAATGTGTCCTGAGATGGTGCGGCCAGGTGCTCGCAAGGGCCTAAGGCCTTCACAATGGGTCTTTCCTGGGTTTCTTAGTCTGAGGAGTTAACCTCTGGGAGAAGTTTGATTTGTGGCCTTCTAGGCGTGGTTGTAGCCTCAGGAACAAAAGTTCTGTCGCTTTAAGGGTCGGTTTCTTCTGGAGATAGGTGGTGGCCTGGGTAGCTCTACGGCCTTGGGCAGAGGGCCTGCAGGGGTGCTGGTTTCAGGCTGATGCGGTGTACCTTCTTGATGAAGCCCTGGGCATTTTGAACCCAGTATACATTGCCTTATCTATGCGTGACGTGGTACGGTCCCTCCCATATGGGAGCTAGACCACCGTGGAAATGCTGCCTTCTGTTGGAGAGGCGATATATGTTAAGCAGCACTTCTTGATTTTCTTGGAGATAAGAGTTTTGAACTCCTTCATCTCTGAGGTATTTGCGTGTAATATAAGTCTGCTGGTGCTCATGGGCTTGGCTGACTCGATTTTGAGCCATTTAGCAAATTTTGGCAGGAGAGGGTTGGGTGGATGGTACTCTGCCCCACTTCCATTCTTCTAGCTGGCATAGCATCCTCCCAAGTAAGAGCTCTCACTGGGAGCGGTGACTAAAGCTTCGTTCTGACGGCGACGGAGATTGAAGAGGATGGTAGGTACTGCTGTTCCAATACCTATGATCTTTCTGTATACGGTTCTCAATCCTTTCAATTCCTGATTCCACCTCTGTACGGTTGGATTGTGGGTGACAGATCGATGTGGTCCACAGCTCCACCTCCCACTGCCAGAAGGCTTGGGTCCACATCTGGCTTGTGAATTGGACACTGTTGTCGGTTAGTATGCTGTGAGGACATCCTCATCTGGAGAACATCTTGTTCTGGAGTTTGTTGATGATGGTCTTTGCCTCTGGGTTTCAGAGGGAAAAAGCTTCAACCCATCTTGAAAATGTATCGGTGACGACCAAGATGAAGCGGTGCCCACTGGTGCTTCTTGGATATTGAGTATGATGTCTAGGGTGATGTTGGTCCATGCCGTTTTTGGTCTGTGGGGCGTGCCCCATACCAAGGTCATGACACTTGGTTTCAGAGTGGTCACATACTCCTGGATGTTTCTGGTAGCTACGTTCCACGTGTAACGCTATTGGATCTGTCACACTGTTTCTCCCATGCCTGGGTGACCTGCGAGAGCATGGTTGTGGAAGATTTGGCATAGGAAGATGCGCAGAGAATGAGGTACCCATAACTTCCAACCCTGGTTAAGATTGTTCTGCAGCCAAATAAACCCTATGTCTTCTTGGTAGTTACATGGAGACTCGGTAGGCTCGATGACCCGCTGTTGTAGCAACTACTTGATCTGGTCTCTCGTGGCGTTCTGTATCTTTTCGAAGAAGACCCCTGGTTGGTTGTAGATCGGCTTCGAATGCAGGAGTTGGATATCGTGAGTGGCCACCTTTGTTTGTAGGAGTGGGCCTCTGGCCTGGAATATTACCACATGACGGTTGAGTAGTTCCATGAGGTCTTGGAGTTCTGGCTCTAAGTGTTGCAAGTTCACATCCTCGGGAGCAATGGTTTGCTGTGGGACCTTGACCTTGGGTAGATCCTAGTGCAGAGTAAGTCTGGTGTGCTTCTGGAGGTAGATGCGTTGGTGAGCGCAATCCAAGATGCAGTCATTGACAGCCAGGCAGGGTTCGCCCAACAGCCTGTCTTCATCCAGGGCATCTGAAATTAAGAATGTAGTAGGCTCTGTCCCTGCGGGTGTCGTTAGCAGTAGTCGCACTTCTCCCTGGAGTGGCAGATAGTGGTTTCTTTGTGCAAGGTGCATGGTCTTCTTTGTCTGGATGACCTGTTGTCAATCTTCAGGCCACAACAGATTGAGATTTACGAAGTTGGTGGTGGCGGCCGTGTCCAAGGTGGTAAGGACTTCTCTCTGGAGATGGATGGCAATTCTCGGTATTGGTCGTGAGGGGGTGGTAATCTGTAGATCTAAGACTCTTTGATAGTAGCCGGGTTGTCGGTCTGGATTGGCCCCTGGCATCCCAGTTTCCGGGCGGTGGCTCGGCAGTATTGTCTCTGGGACTATTTAGGTAATTACGGGCTCCTTGGTGTGCCCTGTAGGCATATATATTTCTATACAGGTGGTAACCCAGACAGTACCAGCATTTAGGTAATGTTGGAGGTGATGTGGTCTGTAGCTATGGTGGTGTTTCTTTAGGTATCGGTTGAGGTGTGGTCCCCTGGATGTGAGGTGCGCAACTCGAGTTGTGGTCAGCATCGATGCCTTTGGCTAGTTCAATCAGCTATTTTGGGGAGTTAGGCTTTGGGTTTTGTAGAAATGATCACAGTGCTATCTTTACCAGCCCTAGTATGGCGGTGATGCAGTGCTATTCACTGCCTTTGGGGTGGATCCGGTCGTAAATTTGCGCCTTGCGCCTGATAAATATTTCTGAGTCCTCATGCGGTCCCTGCATAGTGCTATACAGGTCCTTGGTGAGGTGGTCGAGGATATCTGGTCTTGCAAATTGTTTCGTAAGTCTTTCTTTCAGCAGGTCCCAAGTGGTGATGTACTCTGAGTACTTGTCCCACCATGCCTGTGCTGGCATCTTGAGTTTGCGTCTCACATGCTACACCCATTGTTTCTGTGGTATTTGGTTGGAATTGCATTCTTCTTGTCACTCCTCTAAGAATGCAGCTGGATTCTTGTGCGGTTTGCCGGAGAATTCTGGAAGAAGAATCCGGACTGGATGTTTCACTGGTTCTAATTGGTGGCGCCCCTGGATTAGGTTGTTATCCATGGCATCGCAGCACTAGGTTTCTGCAGTGTAGGGACTTGAATATAAGTCCCTGGAACTCACTTGGTGCATCTGCCCATGCTGAAGATTTCTAATGATAGATCAGTGGGCAGAAATTTGCCTGCTACATGCATGAGACTATGGGGGTTACTTGATAAATGCTGGAACCATGACCTATCCTCTCTCTGACGAGTGGGAGTCCCCTTGTGGGTCAGGTACAATCTTGGCATTCTGCGAGGGACAGAAATTTCACTTAGTATGGTTCGGTTACCCCACTCACCTAGAACAGGGTGTTGAGCAAGTGCTGCTTCTTAACAGACACTTGCGCTGGAGGATGCCACTCCTGTAGCAGTCTTTGGACTTGTCCGACTCTGGGCTTCGGTGGTGTTTTTATCGATGCTTATCACTGAGGCAGTGAGACATAGTATAGACTGCAAGATCTTTCGTTGGTCACTTATGATTGGGGCGACAGGCGGGTCCGCCTTGCCATTAAATTACGTGAACAACTGTGGTAGCGAGGGTGCATTACCAGGAAATGGGACAGCGAGTAGGATAATACGACTGAGATCGAGTTCCTCTTTGCTGCATTGTAGTCTCCGATTCTCTGTGGCTTGTCGTTTAGCTACCTTTCTCTCTTTTGTTAAAATCAAATTATTGTTGCTTAGTACTGGCATTAGTTTGAAAGAAAAGACTGTAATTCTGGTATGAGGTTTATATTGGATGAATAAACACAGGTCACTGGTACAGTCGGCTTCACATTGATTATTCACTTCAAAGATAAGATTATTTACAGTTCACGTCAAAGTAATAATTATTTACAGTAATATTACAGGTGCGATTTTTCACAAACTCTCCCTTAGCCTGAAGGAAAGAACTAGGCCTCTCTCCACGTGTCTCCAGCAGAACTAGTCTTGGATGCTATGAATTTCTGGCCTCAGAACAAGACTGACTGTGTCTGGTCCTTGCTGTGGACAACTGCTGAACTTCTATTGATACTACTGTCTCTAAATCAAATATAGTGCACGTTACTGGCTTCTTGCCCTATCATGTGCTCAGCGAAAGGATTCACGCACGTACCAAAGGCACGGCTTCGCTCCTAGTGACGCGACACATTTAGGGTAAGGTAATGGTGAACAGAATTCTTTGGGTAGAGGTGGGTAACACCATCAGGTGCACCAAAGGAAGGTATTGTAGAGAGCACTTCACAAACGACTCTCTGTAGCAGACTGCTTTGGGTGGGGCTAGGGCACCTTATGGATGATCCCAGCGTGTATGGTAGGACGAAGTTCCTTAGGGTAGGAAAGAATGGTGGCACCTTTCGGACGACCACCCACTTCGAAAGGAAGGTAAGGAGCAAGCGTCAGGAGATTCAGAGCTAGGCTGGTTCCCTGACGACTGACTTACTAAGGCACGATCCCATCTTTTATACTCGCCAGAAGGGCATAAGTACCACTAGGCAATGGCGCAAAATGGCCGACGAGATCTAAAGGTTGTCTGCTCCTACGTGTGCGCCGCCTTCACACTCCAAAATTACTCCCTCAAGTCAAAGTTACTCTGCTGCACAATGAAATGACATGAGTGAAAACAAATACAAAAATATCTCCCAGTTACTCCACTTGATGCACTCAAAGGAATAAACTAACAAAAATAAAAGGAAATACATTATTTACAATAAAAAGGGTTTGAAAACACACAATACAATATTTAAGAAAGATTGAATATGTGGTTCGTGATTGGCGGCAAGTAGCCAATGTTTGCTTACAAAACATGTTCATGAATACATAAACACAAAAAGTACACAAGTCAAGGCATCAAGCAGCTAGAATGGTGAAACTTCCTATCCTAAATAAATGGCAAAAAAGGGATAAGCAAAACGACGGCTGAACGTAAAAGGTAAACACAGCAGGTGCAATTGCAATGAGTCAATGAATTTTGAAAATAATACTATTCAAAAAACTGTTACTTAAGTTGACAAATTGTGACAAACATGTTAAGTGAGATAGATACCCCAAAGCTAACCACCTCGTCGCCACTGTTATGTATTTGGTTCGTCTGCAGTCACTGTTTATCCCGTGCTGCCAACCATATCACCTAGTCGACAGTACACTACACAAATAACCTGGAAAGCTTCTTGAACTTTAAATCTAACTTTTAAATTTGCCACCCATGGTTGATAGTCTAAAAGTAACAGACAACTCCTGATATAGTTTACAGTTATTTAAACATTTTAAGTCAAAGAGACATTAATTTTTAAAGTCAGACATTCATTACTGTGTTTTATGACATAACAATATTAGTGCATTATTTAAAGCTAAGTTCTCTATAGTTTAAACCTGTCTGAATTATAAATATATACTTGTATTCTTATGAAACGTTATTGAAGGCTACCAGATGTTTGTGACTTAACAGGGTGGCTAGCAAAACCTGTAAAAAAAAATTCTGTGACTTTTCCCTGACTTTTCCAGATCAGCTGCTTTTATTTCCCTGACCAATATAAAATGAACAAGGTTGTATAATTGCGACAAAAATTTTTTTGTGTAAATATTAAAAATCGTTACTCATCGTGTACCGGCCAAACTATTGATTTTAGACACATAGTTTATTAATGAAAAATGTTTTAAGGACGTTATCAGTAGAGCTACGTAAAAAAAACTTTTTGTTACGTTAGGTTGTTAGGTTAGGTAACAAATGTTTTATGTAAGACTACTTCTAATGCCACCAAAAGCCTTACGTAAATTTTTTTGTTAGGTTGCCTAATTTAGGTTAGGGTACCTAACCTAATTTAATGTTTGTAACATAATTTAACTTAAACTAACATAACCTACCCCAACTTAAACTAACTTAACCCTAACAAAAAATTACGTAGGACTACTTATAATGTCTGTAGAAACATTTTTCAAAATTAACTATATGTCTAAAATCAATAGTTTGGCCGGTACACAATGAGTAGCGATACTTACTTATAATTTTCCCTTCTTTTTGTAAAGCTGAAAACTACATAACAAAACTTCAACTTGCGGAAATTCTATCATATCTTCATTATTTACAAAGCAACAAAGTCCTGGGAATATTCATATAAGTACAACAATTTTCACTTATGTGAATTCACTTTCCACTTTTAAAATGCTGTTGTTGTGAAGTTATGGAGAGAAAAGCTCTCAATACCAGAATTAAAAGCACTTAATAAGTTGTCTAAAAACAGACGTGTAATACCTGGTCACTACACCATCACTCTTTGAATCCCAAAAACATACAGTAATCGTGCACCTGTTTTTTTTTTTTAACTTTATTCAATGATTCTGTTATTTCGTTAAAACACGCACTTGTTTGGCTCGCGTCCTCATCGCCGCCATGTCCGTTTATCCACTGTCCTTTATCTCCCAGTCTCTACCTCCGCCAACCTAAACTAACACTCTGTTTATTAACGTTACACTTGTACCAAACTAACCTAGCACGATGTTTACTAACACTACATCTCCCCTTCTTCACACACACTTTTCACTAATTATTCTGCATAAAAGGATAACCTACATGTTACCCTAACTCTACAACAACGCAAACTGTTTTGGTGGAAACACTTGTCTCCCACTTCTTGTCTGACACTTCTGCCCCCTGAATCCTCGCTCATGTTGTGCCTGTCTGTCTTCTTCTGTAAATCCACGGAATACCTCGCCTCTTGGAGAGATTGGTTTCAGCAATGATACCCAGCTTTCTTCTGTGTCCTCTGCCAGGGAAGGACCTTGCTGAAGGGCAAGATGATCTCTGATCTTCCCTCCTTCCTTGGGCTCTCCTCAATGTCCTGCCACTGTTGGTGGTTCTTGGGGCTCTACATGATGTCCTGCTGCTGTTGGTGGTTCTTGGGGCTCTACATGATGTCCTGCTGCTGTTGGTGGTTCTTGTGTTGCATCGTCTGTCCCTGGCTGCTCTTCATGAACCGCGACGAGCTGCCTCCTGTTCCGAAGACCTTGCCAAGTGCTAGTTTCCACCATGCATGACCGAGGTTGGTCAGTCAGGCTCCGGACTGTGCCAAACTTGTGCATGTCGGGGATCCATACGCGCTGCCCCTTCTGCAACGGTGCCAATGTTCTAACCCCGTGTGCCTGCGGGACCGGTCCTTGATCCGGGCATTGTTGGCGAGAAACGTTTGGAGACATGGCTGTCGCCACTATGGCTCCAAGGAGGCTTGTGTTTGTGGTAAAGTGGTACGTAACTTACGTCCAAACAGCAACTTTGCTGGTGAGAATCCTGACTCCAGTGGAGTACTTCTATATGCCAGCAATCCAAGGTTAGGGTCTGTTGCCTTGGTCAAGATGCTTTTTGCTAGTTTTACAGCACTTTCAAAAGCACCATTCAATTGAAGGTCCCTTGTGCTGGAGGTTATGTAGTCAAACCCGTAATCCTTAGCAAACTGCTGGAACTCGTGTGCCGTAAATTGTGTGCCGTAAATTGTGTGCCATTACCCGAACGTACTATTTCTGGAATACCATGGTGTGCAAAGATATTCTTTGTCCGTTGGATTACTCCCTCTGATGTTAAGTTCTTTAAATTACAGGCCCATTTCACTTTTAACATCATTTTCCAAAGTTTTTGAAAGAGTCATTTATAATAGATTGATTACCCACATTACTGAAAACAACATATTATCCAACTCACAATTTGGTTTCAGACAGAAAGTATCCACAAATGATGCCATTTTCAAACTCACGTCTGAAATCACGGAAGCGTGGAATAATAAAACACGAGTATTAGGCATTTTTTGTGATTTAACGA